>BGPR01023240.1:0-24447 GCA_013235015.1 Araneus ventricosus | reverse complement strand
TTTCTTCCTTTGGTTGGAAGTCGCCTCTTCGGCCTGAAATCCATCTGTACTTTTTGGAGTGGAGTTAGTCTTCAAATTTAGCTTCCATGTTTTACGAATCTGTCTTTGCTGTACCTATGGACCACTGGAGTCGTAAGTGGTAGAGGTTCTTTGACGTGGGAAAAGGTTGTTGGGGCATTATTTTCTCTCTGGGTTTCTATTCCTCTTTTTTTTCATTTGTTTAATTCCCCTAGGGGCAGTGCATAAACTTTTCCCAGACAGGGGAAAGTGGAGAATGGCTCGAAGGATAGGGAGACGGTGAAACAGGTTTTACGATACTTTTGATGCGATAAATGCTTTTTCAAAACTCTAGAAGAAACTACCAACTAAAAAAAGTATTTTTATTTCTATACCTTCATTGAAAATGTGCAATCTTGCAATGTTGATTTTAATTCGGATAGATTTACGTCCCTTTTTGAAGTAACACCACGGCTAATTTGGGACGGACCTCGTAAACTTGAATCGCGGTCAGATAACGAGGAAACACCCGAACTGGCACCCCCTCTCCAAACTTCCGCACCCTACCAACGGGAGGATGTTCGGCCCCCTACGTATGATTTAACGTGAAATAGGCCCAATACTCGACGGATCCTCAGTGGAATCGGGTTTCGAACCTGGAACCCACCAGCCTCAAAACCGAGACATTACCATTAGGCCACCGCGGTCACACGAGAGATATTTTGGGATGTTGCTCGTAATTTTTCAAAAGAGGTCATATGACGAGAACGGCACAAGTAATCTCAAAACTTCCTCATCACACCAACATTTTGGCATTTAACCCACTACGTCATATTTAATATACATCAGACCCGCATACACAGCCGATATTTGGTATCGATCCCACGGTCCTTCTATTTCGACGGCAGGAACTTACCACCTCTTTTACGAAAGAGCATATTTAGTAGTTTAAGTACAGTAGAGCAGGGGTGTCAAAATAAAGTGCTAGCACGGGCCAAATAAACAAAGCCTAAGTTTATGTGGGCCGGAATAAAATGTTTATTTTTAAAATGCAATATAGAAAAGAACAAGAACAACGGTAAAGTTAATACTTTATTCCTTACATTTGGCATCTCTCCTCTGCTAAAATCTTTCCTACTTCGAAGGATGCCTTGTCCGCATAGTTACTTTCAAGACTGATCCAAAGTGAATGTAAATAATTATGGATCTTATTGGAGACTAATTTCTTTTCGAAAGCGAAAACTCCCACCACTTACTATTCTCAAACATGGAATTGCATAATTTCATATGCCAATTTTCGGACATTTTCAAACCTGGATGGGAAATATTTGTAAAATTCAGGTATCCCAAATTCACTGAATTTTGCCTTCAAATCTGAACAGCACTGTATCTCGATTACTTCCCTTTGCATATAATCAGATACTGATTCTGTACCTATCGAGAATATCGAAGAAACAAAGAAAATTTTTCTTCCAAACGTTTTATTTTATTATCGGCTCCTAAAATATTCGCTGTTTTTGGGAGGCAAATTTGTGCGTCGATGTAACGCAACTGGTAATTAGTCATTGGCGATTGTTGTGGTTCGTTATTAATGTAGAAATTGTATTTTCCCAGTCTAGCTTAAAAGCGTAAGTTTAATTCCTTCCTAATAATATTTTCTCACTTTCCGTACTAGCTCATTTGAATATTGTTGTGTCAGCGGAAAGATATCGGAAGATAACGATCACGCGCTTTCTCATGGTGATAATCACGTGATGCGTAGGTATAAGCTCTCCGTTAAAACAGAGTGTAGTGTTTGAATCCGGGGGAGATGACTTTTTGAATTCAGACATGCGGTCGGTGAGCATAACGAGCTAAGGGCTTTTCCCTGTCAGCACGGCGGCGATGGGCGATAGTTGTAATTAAACCTTTTACTGAGGTGTAAGCTGATATCTAAAGTAACTAATAAACCCTAAATTTTTCTTGTCTAAGATGTAAATAATACCTGTGTAAATACTTTTCTCATTTCATATTATGCTGTTTTAATAATAAATAATTCAGTTTTTACTACCGTTTCTCCTCCGTTATCTTTGGTGCATTTACCCTAGAGTGTTCCTTAAATGAAGCATTTTTACCTGTAGGCGGGGTTTGGGATTATTCCCCTGCAACCCGTATTTCTATACAATTTATAGCGGCTCAGGCCGTGATCATAATAATTCCTCTCACTTTAATAATAATCAGGAGTTTAAAATTTAAGCTACGGTATTTTCATTAAAAATTTTGTCACCTGCTCTTTTGCTTCTTGGGACGCAAAAATATTTGTTGTGGGTCGCGTGTCACACTGATGCAGTTGAGTGTCAGTAATCCAACACAAACGGAAAATGCCGAAATCGGATAGCAAGGAAAGGATGAGGGGAAACATATTTTATATAAAATGCCCAGGATTAAGCAATATCTTTCACGATATATTCTATCTCGAGATTTAAACAGACAGTATAAAGTCGAACTAGAAGGTTCCTGAGGACAAAAGTCGATTTTTAGAAATTTCAAATATATTAAACTATATCAATAATTTCATATGAATGAATTGTTTTTATTCTTAATCTGCAAAATAAAACGAAAAAGATTTTTTGGGAAACTATTTCTGTAAACCCATATAATGATTATACAACAAAAAATAAATATTAATTCTGTCTAGAAGTTGTAAACTAATACTGCACATAACGTAATAATTTACATTCTCAATTTTTTTTTTGCACATCGGAAGTGTCTCATCTCTTTGAATTTCAGTTTTATTTTCAACTGTCATTTCGAATTTGACAAAATAATGATTATCAAGAAACTGTTAAATTTTCTGCATAATTTGCAAGTCTACTGAAAAGGTAGGTTACAAACCTTTTCAGACAATAACTAAAGATAATGCCTGGAGAGCAAGTGTATTCTAGGCGAAACGAAGAATTAAACTACTTTTCAAAAATAAAGAAAAGATTTTTAAAACTCACCGTATTTACTATATGCATTTCTGCAGAAAATTTTCATTTCATTTCCAGCCATAAAATATGTTCCTTGAGAAAATTAGAATGTGCCATCAGTCTTTATAATCAATCTAAATATAAAGATCGCTGTTTTTCTTGTAGTTCGATTCAAGTAAAATGGTATAAACACAAAAAGCACTTTAATAAAATATATTCATTGGTCCTATTTTCTAGAACTATTTTATTTGTCTCTCTGCATACGTTGCAAAAATTAAATGTAACTCAATACTTTTAAAAGTTCAACATTTTTGACAAATAAAGAGGGTTGTTTTTCTCAAGTAATTTTATAGACAAGTTCCTTCTTTTCTGACTAACAAGGGGAGGCCACAACTTGGGAAATTCAGTTCGGGATGGAATTTGATTTATTAATAGTATACCTTTATGGTGTGATCCAATAAAATGCTAAAGCGCAATGGTCAGCCAATTGGGAGAAAATGGTCCTCAAACTTTCGGCATAGCTTATACACCAGTGAGATGTCATTGCTGTTGAAGCGCCAATAGCATGATCGGTCTAGTACTGGCGTGCAACTTTTTGTCCAGAGTTCGATACCGCCTCCGTTTTCTTTTTTGAAATTTTTTTTTAAATTAATAGTTTTTAAGCATTAAATATTTTTTTATTCATGTGATATGTCAATCAGTCATAATTCAATTTTTAAACAGTCAAATAATCACAAAAAAATTTTAATAATGTTCAATAATAAGTATAATTACAATTATCATTACATTTAATTAAAATATTTGAATGATTCCATTAAAGTGATTACAAAATCTCCGTTCTAGTGGATATCTTCTTTGCAGAACCGTTTTTGACCGAAAAAGAGAAAGCAACCGTTAAACTTTTAGATACAGAGAAACACGGTCCAAAATCTGAAATTTATTTCCCAATAGATCTTTAAAATAAACGTACACCAATTATTAATTATGCAATACATCAAAATATTCTTTTATTTCTAATGTTTTTATGAAATGTTCTTGTATGTAAATAAAAATTAATAAATGTCGGGAAATTTCAAAAATTTACAATGGAAAAAAATCTTCATGAAATTCTTTTAGAATGAGAGCACTATTACAATTATCTAATGAGAGCAACTATAATTAGTTATTATTTAGCATCATTAAATTTGTATTTATAGTTAATTATTTTTTCTTTTCTGTAAATATATTTTGAAATTAATAATTTCAAATTAAATTAAAAATTTATAAATATTTAGTTTAAAATATTAATCACTTGATTGAAAAATAACTGCTTCTTTATATGATTCTTGAATTACAGTTATAATATAATTTTTAAACAGCTAAATGATTATAAATACATTCTTTCCCGACCAAAACCAGTTCCGTAAGGCTAGATAGGAAATTTTACAATTGCCTTAACTGACTAATTCAAAACTTTTAATAACATATAATGATAATAGTAATTATACTTATTATTTAACATCATTAAAGCTCTGTTCTTATGATTATTTAACCGTTTAGAAATTAAATTATTACTATGATTGATATATCATCTGAATAAAAAATTATTTAATGCTTAAAAAGTATTAATATTTTATTAAAAGATGTTTATGAATTTTTAATTTAATTATATATCAATTTTAAAAAATATTTTCAAAAAAGAAAACGGAGGCGATATCAAATCCTGATCAAAAGGTTTGCACGCCAATACAATACCGACCACGTTATTCGCACTTCAAGAACGATGACAACTTACTGGTATATAAGCTATCCCGAAAGTTTGAGGGCCACTTTTTCTAAATTGGCTGGCCATCGCGCTTTAGCATTTTAATGTATGAACACCCTAAAGGTATACTATTAATAAACCAAGTCTCATCCCAAACTCAATTCCCCGAGTCCTGCCCTCCCCTTGTAAGAGTAATTTGAGTGAAAAAAACTATTATCTTCCTTTAAGAAATTTAATAAATAATACAAGTCATTAAAAAGGAATAAAACGATTATTTACTGAAAAAAATAAAAGAAATTTAAGTACTGTAATGTATTCTTCCGTAATGTATTCTTCCTATTACAATGCTTTTAATACGTTTATATTGGTACTGCAATGTTTTAATGCAGTACCAATACAAACGTAACGTGGGAAAAAGTCTGAGGCGACAACAATGTCATAAAACACTAAGCATTATCGACTTCTAAATAGATTTCCAAACCTTATTTTATGACCGACGAGACTTTTACAAAGTTAGTGGGTTAACAAAATTTTATTAGTAAATCAGAAATTGAATTGATAAATGTTCTACAAATAAAGTTAATAATTGTGACTTTCCAACTTATCATCGGTTTTATTCTCTTAACATTCTTCGAAAAGTTTAATTTCTTTGACTTTACGTTTCAAATATCAAAGATATTATTGTAAGTGTAGTTACTCGTTTTTAGATTAAATCTTTTTCATTTTATGGTTTAAAATTGTACCATGCAATTATTTACTACAAACTTCTATTATCTCAAGCTGTTTGGCGCAGTATGGCCAAATCTGGCTCTTGTGCCTTAGAATCAGACACAAACTAAAACAAACCTAA
This sequence comes from Araneus ventricosus, assembly GCA_013235015.1. Taxonomy (NCBI): domain Eukaryota; kingdom Metazoa; phylum Arthropoda; class Arachnida; order Araneae; family Araneidae; genus Araneus; species Araneus ventricosus. The sequence goes on along the minus strand of BGPR01023240.1, from coordinate 18,905 downwards.
ACATTCAGTTATTAAGCATCATAATCGGTGGGATACGCCATAAATGTACTGAGTCAAATAAACCTACTTATTTATGAGCACGCTTTTTTTTTAAGTAATTGAATTCTGAAGTCTTGATCTTAAAAATATTATCAAAGTCAGAATAACCAAAAGAAAATCTTAAAACTCACATTAAATTACATATGTCTTACATGAAGAATTTGTGGAACATTTACGTTGAATTTCTGGTAAGTGAATAGCTTTTAATTTCTATTTCACGATAATTCCTAATTCCTTGTCTAAAATTAGAAGTTGTAATAATCCTCCTCGTATGGAATAAAGTAAAAATCTGTACTATTACAATAGTACCATGAAAACTACGAAAGAAAACTGTTCGTTTTGTTCGCTGTTATTTGTTAAGGGTGTACTCCTATCTTCTTGTTGCAGATTTTGATTTAGAAATCACGAAACTAACAAGGATCTTCTCCTAGTAGAAACACTCCACGCAGTACTTTCCGAATGATACACAGTCGAATAGCCCCTAAGTCCTTCCTCTTACCTGGAACCAGGAAAGAACATTCATCAGTTGAAAGAAAATAAACAAAAAGAAACCTGAAGAAGAAGATTACGTGAAACCGAACTCAAGTCTATTATTTATTCCAATTCTTAATTTATACTATTCCCTTTCTTTTTATCTTCTTCTATTTCTTTTCTTTTAACTGCGAGGAAGTAATCGTACATGAACTAAAATACACGACAAAAGCAAAGATACTTTTCACGAGTTTTTTAGGTGCAGTTTTGTTCCGTAAAACTCGCATGTGGGTTCTTATTGGCTGATTTATGGACTTCGGACTCCCAGGGTAATGTTGAAGGCCCAAAGATCTCTAATCCATTTTTTACTGCAAAAAGACTCCATAAAATTAGGTTTGTGTGGCGTCTACGTTTCGTCCATCAATTTTAATAAGCCATTCCTTTTTCTATTTCTTGTTCAACCGCTTCAGTGAAATTTTTTCACGAGATTCCGGTATAATTCATGAGTCTGGAGTCAAACTTGATCAAGGACTTAACGTGGAAAAGCCCCGTATATGTAGATTGCTTTTCAGACGTCTTTGGTTTTCGCACAGCAGCTTGCCTGCAGCAAAATTCAAAAATGAATTCAAATCCTACTGAAATAGACTTAAATGCAACCATGTATTTTCGCAATTGTCTTCGGAAACGCTAGGTAAGTTGGTAGATATAAGATGAAGCGGAGAATCAATTGAAACTAATTTAATTTGTATTTTCATATTCAAACAGTTAATACGACATCAAATGGCGTTTGGGTATATTTTTTGTAAATTTTTGTATCGTAATGGGGAAATTTTTTGTTTAACGTGAAAACAAGGCGTAAAGAGCCTGAAGACGCTCTGCTAGTCTAATATAGCTTAGCGGCCAAAGAGGTACTCAAATGGCCTTAATATGCCGCATATACATGCGACATCTATACTGATGATCCTTGGCATCATAAAATCCCAACCACTTCGAGCTGGAATTGAAGTGCAGGAACTTGGATATAGCGACAGGATGCAAAACCACTACACCACCCAAACCGGCTGTTTACTGGGAGCCGACGCTAGTAACTTTTAAGTTATAAGAACAAAATCGTGTTTCCTTAAAAGTTTAATACGAATGTTGATTAATAAGCCGTATTATTAAAAGCTACTACATATTTCTTTTTCTTCGTGCGATTATATCTCGGTGATGCCATAACTTATCGCCACGCCTTAACTTAGACCTGAGCATGTTGCAAAACGTTTCTTTTTCGAACGTGTATTGGCTGCATTACTTTTCGTTCGTGTTCAATAACATTATTTTTATGTTTACTGAACTTTATTTTTAATATTATTAATATCTTTAAGGGGATTTACAACTGTTAAAACTTGAACATTTTCGATTTTATGAAAAAACATATATATTATTACCCTGTCTTTTCTGAACAATTTAAAACATTCCACGTTAAAAAAATTCCCGTGATTATGAAAGTTCTGTATCATCTCTTAAAGGTAAACATTAAATATGACCATATCTTGAAAGCGCTCTATCTCGAAATGTGTTTTTTTATAGTGCGCGCACGATATCTCAATTACTATTGAATAACTTTGCATAAAATTTTTACCGAATATGTATTTTGCTATGTTCTATAAATTGAACCACATTTTTGTACATATTTTTCCAAAGAAGTTTCTTTGGGGGGGTTAGAAATTTTGAAATTTCAACTATTTTTAACATTTTTTTTAACTCAGTGTATAAAATACAAATTAAATGTTAATAAATTTCGGTTCAGTTCCTTAAACAGACTGTTTAGATTCCTTAGATACCCAAAATATTGTGTTTAGATAAATATTTTATCCGTAATCATGCGCGCAAGTGGCTATCTAATTTTATTATATATTACTTTCATATTTATTACTCTCCCATATTTAATACTCTCACAAATAAATGTATACCAATATGAAGATTTGAAAATATGTGTACTATAAGACTATAAAAGAAAGAACAGATATTTTTCTAGAAAAACGTGTGAGTTTGTGAATTGCATTGTTTCAGAGATATAATGAATCGAATTCGAGTGTTTTCCAACATTTTTTCGAGGTTTAAGAGTCTTATGTCCCCTTTAAGTCCAGAAAAATATATAAATACGTTCTGATTAATCTCATTGAAGGCGCAGCAGTTCAATCTATGTTAACTGCGATTCGATCTCAGTTTTCATCCTGCTTTTATTTTGGATATGTTCATAAGCCCAGAGAATGCACCGACTTAAAATTAAATCTAATTTTTCCTCCGATTTGCAACTGCTTAGTGCCCTTTTGATTTCGGTCTGATTGAGATCAAGGCACGAATTGTAATTCTAAGTATAGCAAACTTTAGGCATTGAAAAGTATATATATATAAAAATTATTGCTAGAGTTTGTGATTAGAAAGCACCGATAATATGTTTACGCTCGTTCGGGATTTCCCTTGCTTATGACCCGTCACGGACGTTAGCGTCATATTTCCTTTTTTGTTTCGATTTTTCTTTTATGACGTGATTTTGATGTTCTCTTTTGTTAATATATATATATTTTTTTAACAAAAGAAAACATCAAAACCATGTCATATATTTAAATCTTTTTTTAGAATTTATGTAAACCATAAAGTATCCGTTTCCTAACGTTTATTTATTTCCTCGATTAAAGTATTAATTTCTTGATTGGTTATTGCATTTGTTTCTGTATTTGTTTATAATTATATATATATATATATATATAGAACAGAACCAACCAATGATATACATATAAATGCTAAAAATAAACATCAATGATTATTTTTATTCCCTTTTGAAAATTGATACAATTTCGTTCAATTGGAAGTTCACTTAAAAAAGACTGAGTTCAAAAAAAATTAAATAAATTTTTAAAAAAGAAATTGTTAATTGTGTTCAAACCTCCAGCTTTCTAAATTTTCCAAATTCGTTTTTATAGCATTTTTTTATTTAATTTCATTTTTTTACAATCCAGTAGAAAATAGGAGATCTGAAAAAGAGGAAAAGTTATTTTTACATTAAGGCTAAAACAAGACTCCAAAGTGATTCGCACATTAAAGTTAATTCCCATAATTATTTATAACACTTCAGAACATGAAAACGGTTTGTAATCCATAAACTCAAGGGACAGCCAGTCAAATTACGGTACACCTACCCCTGGCTCCGTGCACTTAACTCAAGGGACACTCGGGAGTGTTGCAATTTGAGGTAGCAATCCATCATGCCCGGGCATTGAGAAACCTCATTTTCAATTCAGATCTCTCTATTTCGAAGCAAGGCCGTGTAATGAATGGGCAAAATGCATAACGGCAAGTAGGAGCGTGTAATCCCTTCAGCACAGCCCCTTGATTGACACGCTGATTTAATTAAATTCTATTTCGCGTGGGCACCGCCCGAAAAGCGCGACCGGTCTACTGTGAATGGGGGCTGTTGGTGGTTAGAGGTTTGTTAAGAAAAGATTAAAAATCGGACACTAAATTAGCTAGGTAATTAAAAGAAAAGAGGTTAAGGAACATACAAGAATCACACCTTCCGACACGCTAGTCGATGATATATACACAGATCAGAATGTAGCACGGCAGAATAGAAGCAAATGCATCAACAGCAAGACTACCTGTCTGTTTGTCTACTTTGAACACGCGATGAGCTACGAGTCTCAATCAGAAAAAGATCGTCTTAGAGAACGTCGAAATTCTTCAATCATTTCGATATACGAGAAAGTAAAATGTAAAGAAAGATTAAACTTATTTCACTTATTTTCTTTCTCACATCCCCAGTAGAATATGCGAAAAACAACTGGCTCCACAGAAATAATTTAGTGGCGTTATGCAAGCATCAGGATTGTTTTCAGCCATCGATTAATAAACTTAAGCACCCCCGAACAAAACGTTTAGACTCATGAAATAAACAATATGGTTTTCTTCCTATTATAATAATTTAGGATTGTTCTTCAAAAAACGCTTCACTATAATAGCAGAAATCAAAACTTCAAGAATTATTTGGTTTTCGTTTATTTGTTGTCATAGAAGTTTTTTAAGTTAAACAATATTAATTAAATTAAGTTAAACAATTTGTTAAACAATAATAATTAAATTAAGTTAAACATTTTGTTGAACGATAATAATTAAATTAACTTAAACAATTTGTTAAACGATAATAATTAAATTAAGTTAAACATTTTGTTGAACGATAATAATTAAATTAAGTTAAACAATTTGTTAAACGATAATAATTAAATTAAGTTAAACAATTTGTTAAACGATAATAATTAAATTAAGTTAAACAATTTGTTAAGCAATATTAATTAAATTAAGTTAAACAATTTGTTAAACAATAATATTAAGTTAATAATAATATTAAGTTAAACAATAATAATTAAATTAAGTTAAATAATTTGTTAAACAATAATAATTAACTTAAATTTAAAAAATTTGTTAAACAATAATAATTAAATTAAATTAAACAATAATAATTAATTTAAGTTAAACAATTTGTATCATTATGTTTTCCTTTGTAGAATACATCCTGAAACCCTTTTCATACGAATAGGTATTTTCCAAACGAGGCCAAAGGATGAATTTTGACACATTAACACTCATAAAAATGGTTTTAAAAAAAAATTGTTCCAATGGTACAGATATGCGTCCACCTCTAAGCAATATATAAATATTCTAAAGGCCTCCACCCCTCTGAAGCCTAAGGTACCCAACCCTTCCGATTTAAATTACACACTCGACAGTTATGCATTCGAAATACGTGCCTGTTTCCACACCAAAATTACAACTTCGACGCATTTTTTTCTAATCTTTTTTAAATATATACGATGAGCCCTAGAAATATCAAGCTGTGGATGGAATTCTGATAATTTGTCCTAATAATAATAATGATAATTGGTCTGAAGTAGATGGTTTGAACGAAATCAAAATAAGAAATCCAAATAAAAACCCTCTGTCGAACCAATATGAAACTCTAAATATTCCGAATGATCAATGTCTTTTGCTAGAAAACGTAGTGTGAAAGTATTTTGCTCTCACATTGATCGGAAACAGCTGATACTCGTTAATTTGTTCCGTCAAATATTTTTAGTCAATAACCAATATTTTTAATTGTTACTATTTAAATCTGCATGCATTTTATTAACTAACATAAAATTTGACATTTGAACGTAAAATGTTTTGTCATTTTAAATGCATTGCAACATTTTATTGATTGAGAACATGTTGGTAAAGTATTTGAAATAATTACATTTTATATGACTATGCTTGTGAAGGCACATAAAAACCAACCTTTTTATGTTAAGGCAATTTCTAGTTGCTTTTTCTTTAATTCTCAAAAATAATTATTGAAAGTTTATGTATTATTTTGTGTTAAGTAGCGTTCCTATTCTTGTAATAACAAAAGATTTGATTCGGCTATTATAAAAAAAAACTGAATACACACACAAATTTTCAGACTATCAAAATTATTATTTTAATGAGTTTTTAAATTCATTAATTTATTCAAGCAGGAAGTTCAGTAAGATAAATCATATATACTTCACTATTATGTCCAGAATATGCATCTGTTAATTAAGAATTAAACGCAATAGAATTTTATTATTAATGAAAATTATTCCTCATTCTTATCATTAAGTTTACTTTACAGCAATTTCAAAGGAATAATTCACTATGCAAAATGCAAATGACTTTTCTGCTGTTGCTTAATAAGGATTGCAGGTAAATAAAAATAAATAGCATGATACTGTTCAGCAACGGATTCCGAGACTACCACTTTTGGATGGTTTTACACCGGAAAGGGGTGTCAGGCAATGAGTCATATGAGCGCATTTCCGGAGTTCTTTGCTAGATCACGCTCAGTAAAATGTAAACGTCATCATTCCATTTTTCACTTTCCCCCTATTTTGATGAAAATAATTCCGTCCGCGCATGCGCAAAAGCGCGGAGGGTTTCCGAATCCGTTGCTAAACAATATTTTGAGTTATTCATATCATGTCAGGTTGGATTTCTTTTTCGGAGGAAGGAACTTTACTCTTTCTCCGTCTTAAACCCCGTTTAAAATAACCATACCAAGATTTTGAATATCGGTAATCTAAATACAGTAGAACCCCGCTAATCCGAAATTTCGGTTAATCCGAACCGGTTTTATTTTCGAAAATTATATGTAATTGAAAAGCTTTATATATACATGCTAAAAACAAAAAAAGTACTTTTTCAGCATGCATAATTTTGTACACATTGAACAAACTAATGCAATTCGCCGTAAGATAAGGTCACTTCATACAGGAGCATATCCATTATTCTAATGGAAAGGGGAGACATATTCTCTTTCTATTGCTTTTGAATAAAAGAATTCAAGAGATAGTAGTACTGAGTTATAACTTACATTTTTTTTTAGCACACATCTTTTTCTTTTCTGTTTTTATCAGAATTTCGGGTAATCCGAATTTTTTGTAATCCGATCACTGTATAAAATTTTAATAAAAAACATGACTAATAAAAAAAGAAGAAAATTGTCAGCCGTAGGAAATTTATAACGATATACATCTGCAAATTCGCGACTTCAATTGGAAGCGATCGAACATCACTTAAACCGGAAAGATAACCTTTAAAAATGGTGTCTTCACTTCGGTTATTTATCAGTCTCCACCTAACACACCTCGATAAACCCTTATCTGGCCATTCAGTTGCTAACCTAGCTGTTAAATTCATTCGATAAACCCTTATCTGGCCATTCAGTTGCTAACTAACGATGATCTATCCGACTCACTCGCCGATTGAAGGTCTGCAATTAAGAATTTCTTATCAAAGAGGAGAAACAATCATTGCAGTACCTTGGCAAAGGCTCTCATTAAATATCCCCTCGGATGCCACTTAATCCTTCGATAAAACGGGAGCATTATCTGTCTTGAGAGGGGCCTTATCTCTTTGTTATCGGAACTTCCAGAATCAAGTGGCACGGTCTCCAGTCTTGCGGCAACGAACCTTACTTCTTTTCAGAGGAGTCTTTCCATCCCCCACCCCCATCCTTGTTTCGTCCTCTTTCTTTAGTTATTTCTTCTTTTTTGCTTCTCTCAGTTTTCCTTTGCAGTTTCTTTTATTCACCTTTTATTATTTCCTTTATTGCCCTCCTGGCTTTGCTTCTTTCTTCCTTCGGTCGGAAGTCGCCTCTTCGGCCTGAAATCCATCTCTACTTCTTGGAGTGGAGTTAGTCTTCAAATTTAGCCTCCGCGTTTTAAGGATCTGCCTTTGCTGCACCTATGGACCGCTCCAGCTGGAAGTGGTGGAGGTTCTTTGACGTGGAAAAGGGTTGTTGGGGCATTCTTTTCCCCTCGGGTTTCTTTCCTTTTTTTTATTTATTTATTCCTTTGTTTAATTCCCCAAGGGAACAGTATATATACCTTTTCCCAATTGAAAAGTGGAGAATAGCAAGGGGGATAGGTAGATGGTAGAACCGGTTTACGTTTCTTTTGGGATTGATATTGTGATTAAAATGCTTTTTGAAAAGTCGAGAAAAAAGTTATTATTTAGAAAGAATTCTTTATGTTTTAATACCGTGGTAGGAAAAGACTCCGTTTGCTTGCCCATTCAACATCAGTCGATTTGCAGTCAATATTTTGCTTGTCTTGAGTTCACTTTGTTACTTTAACCCTTTTAAGCTTACTACATGTTTCTTTTTGAAAATACTAAATTTATTTCAAAAATGCATATTAGACGAGTCTTCGGCGAGTCAAAGTAGCAAATCAGATAAAACAGCAAACTGTCCAAATGAGATTTGGTTTTTAGAGCTTAGCTAATGAAAATAAATACCTAAAAAGATTTAGAATTAACTTCTGCGATGCATTTCGTATGTTTTCAAACATGCCTAATTCTGTTTGATAAAGCTCTTGTTACATACCATGACTTAATTTAAATTAATTTATCCTATTGTCACAAGAAAGAGGAATAAACATTTTATCCCTCCATTTCTTATTTACTAGCTTTTTCCCGAGGACTCAATTAAATTTAGATAAATTGGCGAGAAAAGAACTTGAATCTGTTTTCCGTAATTCTTTAATCTATTCTTATCTCCTTCAAGAATTAACTTGTCTTGTTCATTTTAACGCTCGGACATTTTGCGTTTTACGGCAAGATCCTGCAGAATGATTTAGATATAAGATATGGGTTTTTGAAGATTAAATTGAAGAAATATACATTTTTTGACATATTTTGTTTAGACTTCAGTTAAAAGACACACATGAAAAAGCAGCATTTTTGAGGGGAAAAAGTTATCCTGTTGGTTAGAATTACTTTCCTAAAAGTATTAACTTCTACTTTTTTATGGTAAGATAATTTTTGACCGTTTTTTTTTTATTTGCAACAAATTTTATTCGCAATTTCTGCATTGTTCCTTGATATTTATTTTTTTCTTTGTTTTACCCCTTTTAACGGCCGTTTCATTCTAGTTGTATCATAGTAAAATGGATTTGGAATTGAGATTCATTTTAAGAAAGAAATTCATTTAGCTTATTCGATGAACATTATTTTTTTGTTAATTAATTTTGCTAATTAATAATTAATTGTCAAGTCCAGACACTTCGTTATGGTTTGAGAAAGGAAACTGGAACATCTCGGGTTTTTGTTTCATCGAAAAAATTGGCGACAATTATGACAACCTTAAAAAATGCATTTACAAATTAATGATTTTGGAGGTGAGTATACTTACAATGGCCTTATAAAGGATTAGTAAAATGTTTGCTTCTTCTTTTAAATGCTCATAAGTTTTTTGAGACGGGAACATAAATAGTATTTTCATTTCACTTTAAGTTCACTAATTTATTTTAGCCAGAAAAATCAGTAAAAATTACGATTATTACTCCATTTTTCTACCACTCCAGCCTATATCTACAGGTCCTATATCTATAGGTCCATCCTAAATTTGCTGCTTATTATTGCCCCAGCAACAGGTACTTTTATTTTTAATGAAAATTATTCCCAATTCTTGTAATTCAGTTTACTTTATAACAGTTCCAAAACATTGCATCGTTCGATTGTCAATTTGCCATTTCACTTATGTTTATTAATTGGAATTTCTGATGAATAAATAATATGACATTTTCAGGTGTTATATATCATGTTTGATGCCGTAGGTTTTTTCATTTGATTGTTTATTTATTTTCCTCTAAATAAAAATACTACGAGATATAATATAATTAAATATTATTTGCACAATTAATTTATTCTATACTGAAATATCAATCTTGTGAATTAAAAAAATTTTGATTTTCACAGACAAAGGCGCTATTTTGCTGTTTTGCTTATAAAACCGACACTCACCGCTGAAACATTCTGTGGGGTTTTTTTTCATAATATTTTAAAATTGATACATTACCTGGTTGTACAGTTGCCGTGTGTCTCATGTATTCACTTGAATTACAAAGCAATTTCCTTTCGCGTAATTCCCACAGACCCATCCACAGAGAAAGTTAGAATGTTAAAAAACAAGAAAAGATTTGGTTTAGATTTCAAAAGCAATTTATTTTCACCACTTCAGAAAGAATTATCTTTGTTCGGAATTTCCGGTCTGGATTGCTTTTGTTTGCCTCTAAGATTGTTCCGAAACCAAAAATATTCACTGTATTTAAATCTGCGATCGAATGAAATAATGTCAAAAATTTAAAATATTTAAAACAACAAAAAAAACATCGGCGTCATCTGAAAATATCACATAGGTGTTCTGCGTCAAACTATAAACCCTTTTGATCTAGTTAAAGCTATATAATATAACTCTTGTTGTAACTTCTTCATTTTCATATATGGAATTTAGTATACTGTTCGTTTGAAAAATCCACGACTAGCACTTTTGGACGATTTTACTACGGAAAGGGGTGACAGGCTTTTCGAACTTCTTTGCGAGGTCATAACATTCGTCCCATTAGGCGTATTATTTTTAATTAGACTTTACAGCAAATCAGCAAATTAAAATAAAATGTTTCTATATACTGCTAAGTAAAATGTAAATATTTCCCCCTCCATTTTTCATTTCACCTCTATTTTGGTGAAATCAACTCCGCCTGGCGCATGCACAGAAGCTCGGAGGGTTTCCGTTTCTCAAAATCATAAGTGCTTCAATTATTTAGAATGACGTCGCAAGAAAATTTTACCATTTTTTATATTTACTAAGGATATGATATGTGGGTATCTATTAATCTATGAAATTAATTATTTCAATTTTAACAACTGACATATTATTATATTTAATCGTCTTTATAAACTATCTTCGAAAATATTTTTAGATACTTGATTTCCTGTTATTGTTTGAAGTGAAAACAGGTGGGAGGCATTTAACTATTTATCCGTCTGAAATCCCCACTTTAAAAGACTTAAATAAGACTTCCAATAACAATAATAAAAAAGGGAAAAAAATCACAAAAATTTATAACTATAATAATTGGCAGCAATTTATATCAATATACATGTGTATATTCAATGTTTGAAGATGAAGATCACTTCACATCATTAATACCTATAAAGTAACCTTCAGAAAAGCTGTCTTCTCTTCTGGCATTTATCAGTCTGTAACTAACATTTCGGTGAACTCTTATCTGGCCATTCCTCTCTTAAATGACAATGATCTATCCGACTCAGTCGCCGATTGAAGATCTGCAATTAAGACTTTGTTATCAAAGAGAAGAAACAATTATTGCAGTACCTTGGCAAAGGCTCTCATTAAATATCCCCTCGGATGCCACTTAATCCGTCGATAAAACGGGAGCATTATCTGTCTTGAGAAGGGTCTTATCTCTTTGTTATCGGAACTTTTCCAGAATCAAGTGGCACGGTCTCCAGTCTTGCGGCAACGAACCTTACGTTCTTCTCAGAGGAGTCATCTCATCCCCAACCCATCCTTGTTTCGTCCTCTTTCTTTAGTTATTTCTTCTTTTTTGCTTCTCTTATTTTTCCTTTGCCAGTTTCTTTTATTCACCTTTTATTATTTCCTTTATTGCCCTCCTGGCTTTGCTTCTTTCTTCCTTCGGTTGGAAGTCGCCTCTTCGGCCTGAAATCCATCTCTACTTTTTGGAGTGGAGTTAATCTTCAAATTTAGCTTCCATGTTTTACGAATCTGTCTTTGCTGTACCTATGGACCACTGGAGTCGTAAGTGGTAGAGGTTCTTTGACGTGGGAAAAGATTGTTGGGGTATTATTTTCTCTCTGGGTTTCTATTCCCCTATTTTCAAGTTTTTTTTTATTTGTTTAATTCCCCTAGGGGCAGTGTATAAACTTTTCCCAGACAGGGGAAAGTGGAGAATGGCTCGAAGGATAGGGAGGCGGTGAAACAGGTTTTAAGATACTTTTGATGCGATAAATGCTTTTTCAAAAATCTAGAAGAAACTACCATCTAAAAAAGTATTTTTATTTCTACACCTTTATTGAAAATGTCCAAACTTGCATTTTGCAGTGTTGATTTTAATTCGGATAGATTTATGTCGCGTTTTGATGCAACACGAGGGCTAAGTTTGGACGGACCTCATAATTTTGAATCGCGGTCAACGAGGAAACACCCGAGTTGACACCCCCTCTCCAAACCTCCGCACCCCACCAACGGTAAGACGTTCGGCCCCCTACGTATGATTTAACGTACAAAGGGCCGGATATATGACGGATACTCAATGGAATCGGGCTTCGAACCTGAAACCCACCAGCCTCGAAGACGAGACATTACCATTAGGCCACCGCGGTCACACGAGAGTTATTTTGGGATGTTGCTTGTAATTTTTCAAAAGAGGTCAGGTGACGAGGACGGCACAAGCAATCTCAAAACTCCTTATCAAGCCAACATTATGACATTTAACCCACTGCGTCATATTTAATATACATCAGACCCGCATACACAGCCGATATTTGGTATTGATCCCACGGTCCTTCTATTTCGACGCCAGGAACTTACCACCTCTTTTACGAAAGAGCATATTTAATAGTTTAAGCACAGGAGAGAAGGGGTGTCAAAATACAGTGCTAGCACGGGCCAAATAAAAAACGCCTAAGTTTATGTGGGCCGGAATAAAATGTTTATTTTTAAGGGGACATACGAATGTTAAACCTCGAAAATTTTCGATTTTATGAAAAATAAATATATTATTTCCCTGTCGTTTCTGAACAATTTTAAAGAATCCGCGTTAACAAATTCCCATAATTATGAAAGTTATGAAGGAAAATGTATCAGCTCTTCAACGTAAACATTGAATATGGTCATATCTTTAAAGCGCTATATCTCAAAATGTGTTTTTCTGATGTTGCGCGCACGATATCTCAAGAACTATTGAATATTTTTACATAAAATGTTTACCGAATATGTATTTATCTATGTTCTGCAAATTGAACCACATTTTTGTTCTTATTTCCCCAAAGAAGTTTTTTGGGAAGGTTAGAAAAGTTGAAAATTTAACTATTTTTAACATTTTTATTTTAAATTAGTATATAAAATAGAAATGAAATTTAAATGTTAATAAATTGTGATTCACTTTCTTAAAGAGACTGTTTGTATTACTTAGATACCCAAAATATTGTGTTTAGATAATGTTTTATCCGTATTCATGCGCGCAAGGTGACTATCTCATTTTCTCTCCAAAAATTATACTCATATTTATTACTCTCTCCAATAAATTCATACTAATATGAAGGTTTGAAAATGTGTGTACTATAAAAGAAGGAACAGATGATATTCTTCTAGAAAAAAAGTGAGTTTGTGAATTGCATTGTTTCAGAGATATAATGTATCGAATTTGACTGTTTCCCCCATTTCTTCGAGGTTTAAGAGTCGTATGTCCCCTTAAAATGCAATATAGAAAAGAACAAGAACAACGGTAAAGTTAATGTTTTATCCCTTACACTTGGCATCTCTCTTCTGCTAAAATCTTTCCTACTTCGAATGATGCCTTGTCCGCATAGTTACTGTAAAAACTGGTCCGAAGTTAATGTAAATAATTATGGATGCTATTGGAGACTAATTTCTTTTCGAAAGCGAAAGCTCCCAAAACTTACTATTCTCAAACATGGAATTGCATAATTTCATATGCCAATTTTCGGACATTTTCAAACCTGGATGCCAAATATTTGTAAAATTCAGGTATCCCAAATTCACTGAATTTTGCCTTCAAATCTGAACAGCACTGGATCTCGATTAACTCCATTTGCATATGATCGGATTCTGGTTCTTTCTTTTTGAAAGAGAAAGCTCCCACCACTTACTATTCTCAAACATGGAATCGCATAATTTCATATGCCAATTTTCGGACATTTTCAAACCTGGATGGCAAAAATTTGTAAATTTCAGGTATACCAAATTCATTGAATTTTGCCTTCAAATCTGAAGAGCACTGGATCTCGATTGACTCCATTTGCATATGATCGGATTCTGGTTCTTTCTTTTTGAAAGAGAAAGCTCCCACCACTTACTATTCTCAAACATGGAATTGCATAATTTCATATGCCAATTTTCGGACATTTTCAAACCTGGATGGGAAATATTTGTAAAATTCAGGTATCCCAAATTCACTGAATTTTGCCTTCAAATCTGAACAGCACTGGATCTCGATTACTTCCCTATGCATATGATCAGATACTGATTCTATACCTATCGAGAATATCGAAGGAACAAAGAAATTTTTTCTTCCAAACGTTTTATTTTATTATCGGCTCCTAAAATATTCGCTGTTTTTGGGAGGCAAATTTGTGCGTCGATGTAACACAACTGGTAATTAGTCATTGGCGATTGTTGTGGTTCGTTATTAATGTAGAAATTGTATTTTCCCAGTCTAGCTTAAAAGCGTAAGTTTAATTCCTTCCTAATAATATTTTCTCACTTTCCGTACTAGCTCATTTGAATATTGTTGTGTCTGCGGAAAGATATCGGAAGATTACGATCACGCGCTTTCTCATGGTGATAATCACGTGATGCGTAGGTGTAAGCTCTCCGTTAAAACCGAGTGTACTGTTTGAATCCGGGGGAGATGACTTTTTGAATTCAGACATGCGGTAGGTGAGCATAACAAGCTAAGGGGGGGTCTTTTCCCTGTCAGCACGGCGGCGATGGTCGATGGCTGTAACTAAACCTTTTACCGAGGTGTAAGTTGATATCTAAAGCAACTAACAAACCCTAAATCTTTCTTGTCTAAGATGTAAATAATACCTGTGTAAATACTTTTCTCATTTCATATTATGCTGTTTTAATAATAAATAATTTAGTTTTTAACTCCTGTTTCTCATCCTTTATCTTTGGTGCATTTACCCTAGAGTGTTCCTTAGATGAAGCATTTTCACCTGTAGGCGGGGTTTGGGATTATTCCCCTGCAACCCGTATTTCTATACAATTTATGACGGCTCAGGCCGTGATCATAATAATTCCTCCCACTTTAATAATAATGAATAATCAGGAGTTTAAAATTTAAGCTACAGAATTTTCATTGAAAATTTTGTCACATGCTCTTATACTTGTTGGGACGCAAAAATATTTGTTATGGGCCACGTGTGACACTTTTGCAGTTGAGTGTCAGTAATCCAACACGAACGGAAAATGCCGACATCGGATAACAAGGAAAGGATGAAGGAAACATATTTTGTATAAAATGTCCAGGATTAAGCAATATCTTTCACGATATATTCTACCTCGAGATTAAAAAAGATGATATAAAGTCGAACTAGAAGGTTCCTGGGGAAAAAAAGTTGATACTTAGAAATTTCAAATATAATAAACTATATCAATAATTTCAGATGCACGAATTGTTTTTATTCTTAATCTGCAAAATAAAACGTATCAGATGTTTGGGAAAATATTTCTATAAAGCCACATAATAAATATACAACAAAAAAATAAATATTAACTCTATCTAGAAGTTGTAAACTAATACTGCACATAACGTAATAATTTACATTCTCAATTTTTTTTTTTTTTTTTTTTTTTTTGCACATCGGAAGTGTCTCATGTCTCTGAATTTCAATTTTATTTTCAACTATCATTTCGAATTTGACAGAATAATGATTATCAGGAAACTCGTTTATTTTCTGCAGAATTCGCAAGTCTATTAAAAAATAGGTTACAAACCTTCTGAGACAATAACTAAAGATAATGACTGGTGAGCAAGTGTATTCTTTGCAAAACGATGAATTAAACTACTTTTCAAAAATAAAGAAAAGGTTTTTTTTAAACTCAACGTATTTACTATATACATTTCTGCAGAAAATTTTCATTTCGTTTCCGGCCATGAAATATATTCCTTGAGAAAATTAGAATATGCCATCAGTCTTTATAATCAAGCTAAATATAAAGCTCACAGATTTCTTGTAGTTGGATTGAAGTAAAATGGTATAAACACAAAAAGCACTTTAATAAAAGATATTCATTGGTCCTATTTTCTGGAACTATTTTATTTGTCTCTCTGCATACGTTGCAAAAATTAAATGTAACTCAATATTTTTGAAAGTTCAACATTTTTGACAAATAAAGCGGGTTGTTTTTCGCAAGTAACTTTATAGGCAAGTTCCTTCTTTTCTGACTAACAAGGGGAGGGCACGACTTGGGAAATTCAGTTCGGGATGGAACTTGATTCATTAGTAGTATATCTTTATGGTGTGGTGCATCCATTAAAATGCTAAAACTCAATGGTCAGCCAATTGGGAGAAAATGGCTCTCAAACTTTCGGCATAGCTTATACACCAGTGAGTTGTCACTGTAGTTGAAGCGCGAATAGCATGATCGGTCTAGTACTGGCGTGCAACTTTTTTTCCAGGGTTCGATACCGCCTCCGTTTTCTTTTTTGAAAATATTTGTTAAAATTAATAATTTTTAAGCATTAAATAATTTTTTATTCATGTGATATATCAATCATAGTCATAATTCAATTTTCAAAAAGTTAAATAATCATAAAAACAAATTTAATAATGTTAAAAAATAAATATAATTACAATTGTCATTATATTTCATTAAAATATTTGAATGATTACGTTAAAGTAATTACAAAATTTCCGTTCTATTGGAAATCTTCTTTGCGGAACCGGTTTTGACCGAAAAAGAGAGAGCAACCGTTAAACTTTTAAATACAGAGAAACACGGTCCCAATGGATCTTTAAAATAAACATACACCAATTATTAATTATGCAATATATCAAAATATTCTTTTATTTCAAATATTTTTAGATGTTCTTGTATGTAAATAAATCCGGCACAGAACCATAGACTGTCATTGCCCCTGTTACAATAAAGAAGTAACAGCATATGAAAAAACAAGGGACTAAAATTTACAATGGAAAAAAATCTTCATGAAATTATTTTACGATGAGAGCACTATTACAAAATTATCTAATGAGAGCATCTATAATTATTTATTATTTAGCACCATTAAATTTGTATTTATAATTAGTTAATTTTCTTTTTTATTTTTTTTTAAATTAATAATTTCAAATTAAATTAGCAATTTATAAATATTTAGTTTAAAATATTAATCATTTCATTGAAAAATAACTGCTTCTTTATATGATCCTTGGATTATTCGCACTTATAAACGATGACAACTTAATAGTATATAAGCTATGCCGAAAGTTTGAGGGCCATTTTCTCCCAATTGGCTGGCCATCGCTCTTTAACATTTTAATATATGAACACTCTAAAGGTATAGTATTAATAAACCAAGTCTCATCACAAACTCTATTCCCTAAGTCCTGCCCTCCCCTTGTAAGTGTAATTTGAGTGAAAAAACTATTAACTTCATTTAAGAAATTTAATAAATAATACAAATCATTAAAAAAAGAATAAAACGAATATTTACTGAAAAGAATAAAAAGAAATTTAAGTACTGTAATGTATTCTTCCGTAATGTATTCTTCCTATTACAATGCTTTTATTACGTTTACATTGGAACTGCAATGTTTTAATGCAGTACCAATATAAACGTAACATGGGAAAAAGTCTGATGCGACAACAATGTCATAATACACTACGTATCTTTGACTCGGTTCATCGACTTGTAAATAGATTTCCAAACGTTATTTTTATGACCGACGAGCCTTTTAAAAAGTTAGTGGATTAACAAAATTTTATTAGTAAATCAGAAATGGAATTGATAAATGTTCTACAAATAAAGTTAATAATTGTGACTTTCCAACTTATCATCGATTTTATTCTCTTAACATTGTTCGAAAAGTTTAATTTCTTTGACTTTACGTTTCAAATTTCAAAGATATTATTGTAAGTGTAGTTACACATTTTTAAATTCAATCTTTTTCATTTTATGTTTTAAAATTGTCCCATGCAATTATTTACTACAAACTTCTATTATCTCAAGCTGTTTGGCGCAGTATGGCCAAATCTGGCTCTTGTGCCTTATAATCAGACACAAACTAAAACAAACCTAAACATTCAGTTTTTAAGCATCATAATGGATGGATACGCCATAAATGTACTGACTCAAATAAACCTACTGATTTATGAACACGCTTTTTATAAAATAATTGAATTCTGAAGTCTTGATCTTAAAAATATTATCAAAGTCAGAATAACCAAAAGAAAATCTTAAAACTCAAATTAAATTATATTTGTCTTACATGAAGAATTTGTGGAACATTTACGTTGAATTTCTGGTAAGTGAATAGCTTTTAATTTCTATTTCACGATGATTCCTAATTCCTTGTCTAAAATTACAAGTTTGACATCAATTCAATGTCTGAATCCAACTTTTAAATATTTCTTTCCTTCTTGGTTTCCCTTCTATAAGCTGAGTTTTACAATGAAAAATAATTCTCCTGGTATGAAAAAAAGTAAAAATCTGTACTATTACAATTGTACCATGAAAACTACGAAAGAAAACTGTTCGTTTTGTTCGCTGTCTTTTGTTAAGGGTGTACTCCCATCTTCTTGTTGCAGATTTTGATTTCGAAATCACGAAACTAACAAGACTCTTCTCCTAGTAGAAGCACTCCACGCAGTCCTTTCCGAAGGATACACAGTCGAATAGCCCCTAAGTCCCTCCTCTTACCTGGAACCAGGAAAGAACATTCATCAGTTGAAACAAAATAAACAAAAAGAAACCTGAAGAAGAAGATTACGTGAAACCGAACTCAAGTCTATTATTTATTCCAATTCTTAATTTATACTATTCCCTTTCTTTTTATCTTCTTCTATTTCTTTTCTTTTAACTGCGAGGAAGTAATCGTACATGAACTAAAATACTCGACAATAGCAAAGATACTTTTCACGAGTTTTTTAGGTGCAGTTTTGTTCCGTAAAACTCGCATGTGGGTTCTTATTGGCTGATTTATGGACTTCGGACTCCCAGGGTAATGTTGAAGGCCCAAAGATCTCTAGTCCATTTTTTACTGCAAAAAGACTCCATAAAATT
>BGPR01023239.1:0-24448 GCA_013235015.1 Araneus ventricosus | reverse complement strand
TTGCCTATTTGGTAATCCGGCCCTGACCATATATCTTAGCTTATCGATTTTAAACCTTGATTTATTACATTTTTTTAGCAATTGTTTGTTAATTGTTGCAATTTTTTAAAAAAAATCACAATACAAAAAGAAACAAAAATTAAAATTTCTGTGCCCTAATTTGTAATTTTTCTAGTTTTCTTCTAATGTTTGCCACTTTCTGATGATAGGAAGAAATGTAATGGGAACTTTATACGTACAAATTTGATTTTTCAAAAAACAGTTTGAATATTATTATTTCAAGAGTAATGCGGATGTTAAAATCCAACAAGCCTTATCACTCTCAGTATTGTTATCTCTGTATTTTCAGTTTACAAACTAGTTTTGGCGTCTTGTTTATTGATAGATTCTTCACACAGTCACTTAAGATAGTTCAAGTAATTGTAAATTTGCATGCTCTCGCACTTGGGCCTGGTAAACGAGTTAACCTGTTAAATAGTGCTTATCTAGCTTACCAAAATCATATGAGTTAAGTTCTTTTGAATAATCATACAGAAGGCGCACAAAAGTGTTCCAACAAAAACAACAGAACTTTTTGATTTGACTTTTAACCCATGGCGCACTTTTAAGATTTCTGCTCAGTAATATATAAATATAATTTTTAAAAAATAACTAAAATTTGATATATGGGATTTTAATACTTAGAATTTTTGTACAATTGACAATGTTAGTATTGTCAACATCGAAAATTTATATTTTTCAAATAGATATTTAATTCTGAAAATTTTAAAATAACAAACCAGAATGATAATAACAAAACTACCTGTGCAATTGAATTCACAGGAACTTTTTGTTCTTGGTTCGAATAATAAGTTATATTGTCGTTCTTAAAGTTTTTGAAGTTAAAGATCTGCTTTCAACTGTTGTTGACAGACCTCTCTGGATTCAATATTTTCTATTTTGATGATTTTTTTCAAAATAGACGCCTGCTTTTCGTGGCTGCTATCGTGCCTTTCTTTTCCCATAAAACGTACCTGATTGTTTCTTTTTTCAGACATTTTAGTGAAATACACAACATTTATAGGTATAACGCTTAAAAACAATCAACTAGAAAAATTAGAAATAAAAACAAAGAGTGACATTCACTAGTTTTCCTTTCAACACAAAACGTTTGCCTAACGTTTCATCAAAATAAGAATACGATGAGAAATGGTGTAGACTAGGGAAAAAGTTACATTTTAAACCGGTTTAATATTTTTTCGGCCCATTATGCCACAAAACGCAAATACAATAGTCGGTTAGGGGGAACAACCGTCTCAGACCAAAATAAAAACCACGAAATGACGAAGGGAGAGTGTGGGAGGAAGTCATTCTATGGAAATTATGGCAGGGAGGGCCCATTTTGAAAGCAGGGTGAGGAGGAGGCACAGTAGACCGGACCGCACCTATGATCAAGATTTTGGCGAATCTCCACGTTTTGACCTCCCTGAGTCCGAAAAACACAATTTTGAAATTATGTCTGTCTGTCTGTGAACACACACACAACCACACACACACAACCCGTCCTCCACATTCAACCCGATCCACTAGGATCGGGTTGAATGTGGGTATAGTCGGACCTGTGAATGGCTCACCAAATTTTATGGCCCGAAGTTCGTGGAACAGATTTTGAGACCTCTCCAGGGTCTAGAGGCTTGAGCCGACAGCCTTTAGGCTACTTGCACACACACCGATTTTTGTAGACCGGTTTGAAAATGCTCTATTTTTGCAGACGATGCGTTCCTTGCACACACACCGATTCGTGTCGGTCGGTTTTCGGATGTGCATCTGGTAATGCTCGAATACATTATCAATTTCTTCTGCCATACTTGAAAAAAATAACACAATAGTTAACCAACATATCACAAACTAAAATCACTATTTAAATACTAAAATTTTTTTACGCATTTAAATAAATTTTTGAAATATTAATTTTACTTAACTTACTATGCACCTTTATTATTAGTATATTTAATCGATAATAATAATCACATCTGAATTTATCATAATGAAAATGTTTTGAATTGACAAAAGTATATTATAACTTAAGTAATATCGAGTTAATTCGAGCTAAATACTGAGCTAATATGAAGTGCAAATGAAAAATATATAATATTAATTTTTCAAACCAACATAATCTATGCTTGTTTTCATTTCAAAAAAGAAAAAAGGAATAGTTTAACGGATGTTTTATTTTTATTTTCCTGTGAAGATTAGTTAAAAATATCTTTTTCATATACTAAAAATGTCGCCGAAATATCGGAGATCAATTTGAATGGAACAAGAAATTTTTAATAAAAATGTGTGAATTATGAAATACAAACCGACAAATTCGACAATAATATAATTTTAACTTTTATGCATTTATTCAAATGTAAAAGGTGCTTTAATAGCTGATAAAAGCCGTACATAATTTCTAAGTAGTAAATTAATTTTTTAGTTTATGAAATTCTCAATGTTTGTTGAACGTCATATAAAACGACAGTTTACATTATACAAAATTCAGGCACATTGCCTCGAAAGCCTATATTGGCTCATAAATTAATTACAAAGTTCAAGTGTTATTTAGTTCTTAAAACTAAACTAAATTGCACCTAAACAGAAATAAATACTAAGTGAATTATTAAGTGAAAGCAATGGAAAACAAATGCTTGTTTAGTTTTCCATTTTCAGCTACCAAGTTTTACTAAAATGTTTCTAATTTCATTTCCGATTATCATTTTAGTAAAATAAAAGAAGTTTTGGGATTAGATGTCATATAGTATGGTCAGTTATTTGACTCCATTACGTACAATATGTAAACAATGAACAAAATACGTGCAAGGCCACTAACAGAACATGGGTTAAATAATCTACCGCAATCCGAAGTTTAAAATTACGTTATTATCCATGAATATAAAATTATACAAGATTCAATTGAAATCATATTCCCGTCGAACAAGCTGGTCGCCGAAGACGGCTAATTCAAACTAAACTAACTCTAAATCGTAACTAAAAAGAAATAAATATTAAGTTAGAACATTGAAAAACGCTTCTCTGTTGTGCACTTTCGTACATTCTTGTACAAAAATACTGTTGTCAAAACAAATGCTTGTTTAGTTTTCCATTTTCAGCTACCAAGTTTTACTAAAATGTTTCTAAATTCATTACCGATTATCGTTCTAGTAAAATGAAATAAGTTTTGGGATTACATTAAGAAATAAAAGTGAAGTGAAACGAAAAAAATGTTTTTGATTTTCGGCAGAAAATGGGTTCGCAACGTAGGCAGACACCTTAAAAATTGACTTGGCAATACAACCAAATTATAATGTGTTAATATTAAGAATTCTTGTGATAATAATCTAACACTGTGGAAACAGGGACGTGGCGAGGTGGGGGTGAGGGGTGTGTGACCCCCCCCCCCCCCAGATTTTTCCGAAGTCGGCATTTTGATCAGATCTGTCGGCAAATTTTGAAAAAATAATCGAACGAAATATTACATTACGATAATTGGAGATACATGATTGCAATCGTATAAAAACAACATGCTTTTTTCCTCCCAAGTCGGTATTTTTGAGGAATATTTTAATAATATTTAATTGGAAACATTTTATTTTTCGGAATGAAAATCTTGCTGTTTGCGAAATCGGCAGAACTATGTTTGCCACTCGGAGAAAATGTCGATTTTTGCTTATGTGAATGCTTCGTCAAAATTGACTTTTTGTCATAGATACAATAACAGTATTTTCTTGTATCGATGAGGAATCAGTTCATACAGCTATTTTCAATATCCGACGATTTTCCTGAGTCGGCATGATATATCAGATTTCGTAATAAATATGATTAGTCGGCTAACGATCATGATGCCAAAAGCAAAAAATTTTATAGAAGTCAGTTGCATAAAAAATCGTTATTTTAAGTAGAAACATTTAACCGACTGAAAAAATAAGTCGAGAATTTTTTAAATATGTTCTTCGTCATTTTCAATAAAAAAAAAATGCTGTTTTAGTTTCTTATAGACGGCAACAATTTTTGGAATTGTGTATGTTAGGCTTGTTGCATCAAAATAAGAAAAAATCGGGAGAAAATTTCGGTTAATAAATTTAGTGTTCATTTATAACAAAACAAACCAGACTTCACAAATTCAACACGAGTTGCAAATGTAATTAAAATGTTCCTCCTGGAAATAAGAGAGGAAGGTTACACAGCCAGTACTGATGCCCAGGTGTCAGTCTTGAGTTGAGGCGCCGTGATGGAAAATAATTTATTTTATGTTTCTAAATTCAGCAAAGAAGAATTTCAATGTTACTATGCTTTTCGGATTCTTAAAAACTACCTTGGCATTTTTTAATTCTTACTTATATTTTTGCAAGCAAAATTAAAAAGGCCAAGACGTAAAGGATTTAGTCTTTTTTACTGTCCTACCAGCCCATTTAAGCAATTTTTCTGACGCTTTTCTAAATAAATAAATAATAAAATCTGAAACTCCTTCATACGTATCCTCATATTTATGAGTTTTGGGGGAGGAGTATTTTATCATGGTTACATCGTTATAGAAAGAGCAAAGCAATGGCTTTACTCAACTGTTCTGCTTTTGAGAATATACTGACGTATTGAAATTGAGTTTCAACTTCGCAAATAACATTAAAATATAAATTATGGGATTTAAAATATTAACGAAATTAACTCTCAGGTCAATGCCGTAGCTAAAGTAAGGCAGGCAGGGCACTTGCCCTGGGTGCCATTACCAGGCGGTGTAAAATGGAGATTATTTAACACATCTGCGTTTTTTTTATCACTCTCATTATTTACGAAAGATACAAAGAAAAATATTGTATACGTCAAAAAATTCGATGACGATATTTTGATTAATTTTCAAGTGTGAAACTTCCCTGAGCCGGAAAAAAATATTTTTGGAATTATGCATATCTGTCTCTAAATGCCATAACCCATAAGCGCAACGAACTAGACTGATGAAATTTAGTATATAGTCATAACACTAAAATTTTACATTTCAAGCAAATTTTGGACGAAATTCGTCTACCCTATCTATCTGTCCGTCCGTGTGTATGCGGACACGACGAATCAGCACCGCAACCAGCTAGATAGATAAAAATTAGCTTCGTTTTATCATTAGAATCGTTTGAATTTTGAATCAAATCCTTCAAAAGTTAGCGACCTGTCTCCCTATCTACTTGTGAGTATGTGAAAATTTAACACAAAAGTGCAGAAAACTTGATAAATGAAATTTTTTACGTGTACCAAAATTGAATCGCTTTATGAAATTTTGGTACCAGTTGGAAGAAAGGGATGCGTCCAAAATATATTCTCGGTTCTCCTCGCTATACTACGAAGCCCCAAATGGACTATATTGTCCAATTGGACCGAACACTTTCTTTACTATTGATTTTTCAGAATACTTTTCAGGAGACAGAGTGTGCACAGTTTATCATTTGTCTCATTACTTTCTAAACTTTTTGATCGCATATGGTACCGCAAAAAATTTACACGTAATTTAATTTTCCAATTTTCGACGAATTTTTTTTAAAAATCGAAATTGACTAATGGAGGAAGCTATTAGATTCTGTGGTCTTTTATCTTCCAATTCTGTAAATAAAAGTTTAGTGACATGTTAATCGCCTAGTAATGATTATTATATTTATTATTTACACAGGGAGGTTAAAAAACGTGACCAAATTTGATATAGCATATGATAAGCATCCAAAATCACATAGGGAACATGGGTGCGCAAATGCCATCTGGAGGTAGCAGATGGCATATAACATAAAACAGTGCTGGCCAAAATGCCGATATCTTTCTGAATATTCGCAATATTGAACTGGGCATTTTATATAAGTTGCCCTATATATCTGGCTTTGAAGTTGTGAAAGAAAAATTGCGCTACCTTGCGCGCATGCGCAGTAAAAATTATTTACTACAAATGCTGATATCTTCTTTAATTATCAATGTATTTACTTCTAATATTAATACAATACTTTTCTACCATATTGTGAAGCATTCTGTAAATTTCGTATTATTTCGTGAAAAACTCTGCAAGTTATAAGCAAAAAACACGAGGAAAAATTTAGGATTTTTAAATGAAACCTTTATATCTTCCCAAATATTCGTGTTATTTTTACGAAAATGCTCACATTACAAAAAAGAATTGATGAAAATTACAAAACATTATCAGCTTTCTGTAAAGCGGGGGGAGCTCAAATCCCTTTTCCACTTCATCAATTTCTGGTCGGTCCCCTAAATGCCTTCGTGACCGAATCTTCAATGTAAATTGTGCATTAAAACCTATTCTTTATATGGTAGAAGTTCGAGGAAAATTCATACAGCATTTCGGGAGAAATGTGCATTATCAGCTTTCTGTGAAGCAGCTGAATGCACTCGCTTGTGCCTGAACAAACTTTCAGGTTAAGTGAGGTATACATAATCAAATTTCTAATTTTTTCGAATACATCCCGGAAGGCTGTATGAATTTTTTTCAAACGTCGACCATATAAATAATGGGTTTTAACTCACAATTTACATTGAAGATTCGGTCACGAGGGCATTTAGGAGACCGACCAGAAATTGATGAAGTGGAAAAGGGATTTGGGCTCATCCCGCTTCACAGAAAACTGATAATGTTTTGCAACTTTCATCAATTCTTTTGAGTGATGTGCGCAATATTTACAAGCATTTTCGTATAAATAAAACGAATATTCGGGAAGATATAAAAGTTTCTCTAAGAAATCCCAAATTTTTCGGAATGTTGTTTTGCTTAAAACTTGAAGAGTTTTTCACGAAATAATACGAAATTTACAGAATACTTCACAATATGCTAGAAAAGTACTGTATTAATATTTGAAGTAAATACATTGATAATTAAAGAAGATATCAGAATTTGAAGTAAATAATTTTTTACTGTACGAAACTTACATAAGACGTGACAGTATGTCATCGAAGCATTATATAAAAATTCAAAGTAAATACTTTGAATATTCAAGGAAATACGAGTATCTGTATAAAATTATTTTTTTTCATAATTTCAAAACAAGGTATATTAGGCAATTTATATTAAAATTCCAGTTCAATATCTTTAAAAGTCAGAAAAATATCGGCATTGCAGCGAGTGGAATTAAAGCTGTTCTCCAAGAGAAGCAAAATGATGAGGGATATTTCACAAATGATATTATTTAAACTTTAATCTTCGAATAGTAATAGTCGAAATGCAATTTAAACTGTGTGCTTAACTTAGAAGTATGCATGGGTATTCAACATTTAGAAAATTCAGATTCGCGTATTGGTTGGTTGGTTGTTTTGTGTTTCTTGGCGCAAGAGCCAGTTTTGGCCATACTGCGCCAATTCGGTGTATCGGAGATTTAAGTTTAAGAAGTATAAGTTTGTGAAAACCCCTCATCGTTAGTTTCTCTTAGAGTGAAACTGAGATTCCTCTCGCTACAACGCCGATAACTTTCTGAATTTTGACGGTATTCAGTTGGAATTATCTAAGCTGCCCTATATATATATGGCTTCAAAATTATGAAAGAAGATGTATACTATGTTTCGCACACGCGCAGTTAAAAATTTACTAATACTCATATTTTCTCGAATATACAAAGTATTTCCTTTTAAGGAATCTATTTGTCGATTCTTCTCATTTGAAAGCTACTTTTCCCCCTTCATATTTTCATTGTGATATCTGTAGGTAAATCTTTTGTCCTCGGTGATTCCTAGATATTTAATCTCTTCATAATCTAAAATGATCTTATACATCACAGTACGAACTATGTATATTGGACAGTATAACAAAATAGTCGTTTTTTAAAGTCGACAAAGTTCATCATTAGAGTCGGCATTTTTTGCATGTCACACCCCCCTAGATGTGAGACGCTCGCCACGTCCCTGTGTGGAAAGCAATCACTTCAACATTCGAAAAAATTTTAATTTCCATTTATTGCTTTAATAAATCAAAACTAAGGGAGAAATCAGGTGAAAACAACAAATTTATATTTATTTCTAAGGCTGTCGGATAGTAAAGTTGTTTTGAGAATTATTTTTATTTAAAAGCGAATTATGTTAAATGAAAATTCATTAGAAAATTATGTTAAATTAACTATAACTAACTTTAAGGCATTGCAATTATTCAACAAATATTTATTAAGCTAATTAAAAATAAATAACAAATCAAGTACAAAATGTAATTAAAAAATAGAAATAAAAGTATGGAATGTATGCGGAATCATTAATATTATTTTAAAATTAGAAAAACCGACTTGTTCAAATGTAAAAAAGCATATATATATTTTCAGAGACGCCTAAATGTGAAATCGCTTGGTTTTTTAACAAGCTTAATCCGCCACTGAGAACCATTATTTTTAACTATCCATTAAAAATTTCTTTGTGTATAAGTAATTTTCTCATTCTTATACTGAAAATATCAATAAAGAAAAAAAAAATATCCCTAAAAATATTGCTCAATATTTTTTTCAAAACGTTACTAATTTTATTATTTCGCCACGAAAGCGAAGTCGATCGGTTGAAATCGGCGTGTGTGCAATCGCCAGTAGGTTTACATGTGTCACTGGGACCCCCGCAGCTGCCGATGTCGGCGAAGTGCAGAGGCAATTCTCAGCAGCCGATCGGTTTTATGTAGGCGCCGGTACGTGTGCGAGCTCCAACTGTTCTCTATATACTACTAATGGATTGTTGCAGACCTCTATAAATATTTGAATATATAATGCGGCCTCTTATCAGTAGCTCTCATTCCTTTAGCGTTTGAAATAAAACTTTCAACATTAACTTTAACTGCACCTCCATTTTCCATAAAATTCTCGGTAAGGTGAACTTCGAAAAGATCTTGATGATTAATGGAAAAACAAATCTTCGAATCTATCTTTAAACAGAAGTGACTTAAAACAATAGACATGAATAAAGTGTAAAAAGTCGGAATTATTACGTTTAGAATAGAAATAATTCAGATATATTTGAACAGAATTTAATTTTAAATTTTGTTAATAATAAATAATAATAATAATAATAGTAAATAATTTCAGGTTTTAGACTGCTAATACCTGAAAATAAAATGAAATAAAAATTTAATTTTTCTCATAAATTGTAGGGGGGACGTCCCCCTCGTGCCGCCGATTCGTCGCCACTGATTATATGGATCTCTTTTGATAATCTAGGACACTTTGAAACACATCTTACGTCATCCAATATTGATGAATGACACGTACTATCAATTTGAATTGTCACTGACTAAGAGTATAAAGTACGATAGCAATATTTTCAGACGCTTGCAAGTCCTTCACAGTTAGATACTGATGAGTCCCAAAGTTTTCTTTGTCGTTTTTATTGCTTCAATCAGAGGCGGCCCGAGGCCCGGGCAAACTGCTCTTGGCGCCAAGGTCCGGAGTGACACCAAAGAAGGAATGTGAAGGGAAAAAAATGTTTTAAAAGACTAGAGAAATAAAGTCATATATTTTTAAAATTTGTTGAATATGTTATTTTAGTTTCAATACGACTACTGTATAATCTCTACTAATAATAAAGGAGAATATGAGTGTGTGTGTCTCTCTATGTGTGTCTCTGTGTGTTAACGTTCTACAGGCCAGACCGCTGGACCTAGAGCTACGAAATTTGGTTCAAACTTACTTGGAGGGTGGGAATATGCACCTCGGAGACCTTCTTTGAAATTTTAATCAATTAAAAATTAAACGAAATTTTGGCGTTTTTTCTTAATAACTTTTGAAAATATTACAGTACAAAAATCATTTTTACTCCATCTGAAAGCGCAAAAAATAATCATTTCAATGATATCAATTAAGTTGACGAACAATTTTTCTCTAATTTTAATGAATTTTTAAATTTATTTTTTGGCATAATTTACAATTTTGCAATTCAAACCGTTTTCATTGTTTAAACATATATTTATTTGCGAGTTTTTCTTCTATTGTTGAAGGCTAAAGTAATATCTTAGTGTTTAATGCTATGTTTCAATCAGCATATTTTCATCCAGCTAATATGTTGCTGGATGTAAAATGTGCCGCGCCATTTTAAAGCTAAAATCAAATCCATTTTTTGCAACAGGAATAAGAGAGTGAAGTTGATGCCGACAACGTGCAATTGTATGCTACATGACACAGACTCCATTAGCGAAGTTCATGCAGACAACGAACAGAATAGCTACAAGGCTACTGAAAGAACACGGGTTAAATGTCTATCAAAATTTGAAATATAAAACTACTTTGTTTAGGGAACCATGAATATAACTTTATACATAAGAGATTCAGTTGAAATTATATTCCCGGCGAAGAAACTCGTCACCTAAGGCTACTAGTCTTAAATATAGCTGAAGTTAAACATTTTTCACCCTATTATTATTAAATCATATTTGCAGGTAAAACATGCATATTTCTAATTAAAAGTTTATATCACATTTAGAATGTAGGACATTATAGAATTAAATATTATAGGGGGCGATATATTGTTGCCTTGCCCGGTTGATAAAGTTCCTGCGGGCCGCTTCTGGCTTCAATCCATCATCTGATACCGTCATTATGATTCCGCTTCCCCTAGAATGTGAGACGTCAATCAAAAAGGGCGCCAGAAAGGCTAATTTTGCTTAAAGAAATCTTCAACCCTCTTGTGAGAATATCGCTTATCGAAAGCTTTTAGTTTGCTTGTAGAAAAGACGATTATATAGACAACTGTTCTTAAGGCGTTTATTCTTAATCAATCAATGTCATCTGCAACTGATATTATGTTTCCTCAATCTTCCGTGAAAAGCTGATTTCTAATGATTTTTCGTGCGTGGTTCCATTTGAATAAGACTTTTTGTGTATTCCTTCGATTCCATTCTAGACCTGTGAATTTTTTTCCAGGGAATTTATCCTTTTGTGCCTTTTATGGCTACAGATTGATTATGTTTCTATCAAGAAGAAAAATTTAAGCCTAGTTATTACGGAAAGTTAATGTAAAAGCAATTAGACTCAGTTTATACGACCGAGAACCAACTGCCGTTAGTTGATTTCAGGTTCCTTATTTGAAGTCCAATCCGTTATCCAATAGACTGTTTATGATGCAATAGTTTATTTTGGCACAAACTTGTATTTGAATTTTTTACTTTCTCGTACACGAAGTAATCCATAAGAATGCATTACAATTGTTAAAAAATTCGACCTCGAGGCTTTGATGAATTTCCGTATTTTAGACATCAATGATTACGAAAAACCATTTTTGGAGTTACTTTTATTTGTCTATCGGCCAGTCAGAAGATGAACATGATAGCTCAAACGCGCATCAAGCAAGACGGATGAAACTTGGTATGTGGTCTTAACATCAAAATTACAGATTTCTATAAAATTCATCTGCGACAAGTCTATGTGTCCGACCGTCCGTGTGTATGGGAATGTGGTAGCTACGAGGTGGATAGATGGATTTGTCGTAAGGTTTTATTATTAGAATTGTAGATTTGTGTCAAATTTTGGGCCAAATCTGTAAAAGGGAAGAGGTTGAAAAAATTCATATTAAATTTTTTTCACTAGATTACTTAGTTGAACACAAAACTTGCTGCACTGTGTAAATACAGGAAAAAGGAGAGGGGGAATTCTCTCCCATTTATTTCTATAATGTTTGATAAGAACAGCTGTATCACATTTTGAAGTTGCATAACTGCGTATAGTGAAAAATTTGTTTTAACAACTAACATGAAATTAGTATATTGAAATCTAAAATACAAAATTTTAAGGTGTGAAAGTTAGCTGTTTTTAGAACTAGACAATCGTGTTTACTAAAAGTCGGAGGAGATTTTTTTTTTTCTTTCCCTTTTTTCTTGCTTTGAAATTATTTAAGACATGCTGATAGTTTTATGATTAAACGGAAGAAAGGGAGTAAGTTTGTAGCTAACATTTAAGTCTTATAAGTAGGGTTACCATACGTCCAGATTTCAGGCTCACGTCCGGATTTACGCCAGTGAATGAGGCGAGAGAAAAAGTTGGTTGTAATTGAGAAAATCTGACGTATTCGGAAAAGCTGACGTCATTCCATCAATGAAAGAAAAATCCTTGTTTACATCCATTGTTGATGAGGAAGTGCATAAGTCCCTTTACCCAGGCCCCAGTTCAAACTGAAAATTGAACTTTTGGCAGTTTTATTTTAATTCTGTATTTCATTACTATAATTTTGAATTACCAAACATTAATAAAAATTGTATCTTCTTGGCATTCTTAACGTCTTAATTTTTTTTTCACTGCCTCAAACTCAGTGCTAGCTTTATGAAAGAGGTCGTTGGTAGGCAGCTTTTAGAATTTTGTGCTATACTTTGTCATCCCCCAATGCACTTCAACCCATGCCTCCCTCCGCAGTGTGCGGATTTCAACCAGAAAGTTACAGTAACCCTAGTTATAAGCCTACATTTCCTAAATACAGAACGCCTCGACGCTCGATTATGATGTCATTAATTCTTGGTATTGCTTTGTATATTCTCTTCGTTTTACGAATATGTCACAAAGCAAAGAAAGAGAAACCTTTTTCTAATATTTTTCTTTTTAAAGCTATCAGCATACAAAATATTTAATGAATAATGAATGAGATTTATCAACATTTGAAGATCGAATCTTTTGACCATTACAATAATTTCTAAGCATCGTATACGTAAAGTAATAAATTCGCTGTTAAAGTTTGGCTACACAGTCTTTATTCAAGCAATTAGTGTTTGTTTGCTTTCTTTGAAATTAAAAAAACAGTCACATAGAAGGTGTTAAAATTATGGAAAATAATAAAATAAAATAAAAATTTGATACTAGAAGGTTTGCTTGTTTTTAAAAGAGAATTTTTATTTCGAGAATTATATTAACTTTGTTAATTAACATATAAATGCTCATTGTTTCATGCTGGTTTTTTCATAAACATAATGAGTTAAAAATTCGAAATCACTTAATAGCTGGTAAGAAGCAATACAAATCTCAGTTCCTGTGAACTTCCTTTCTGTAGGAAAAACTATTTCAGACATTATAAAAAAGAATGAGATAGACAAAAGTGGTAAATGAAATTTTAATTATTGCCTTATAAATATTAAATTAAATTCAAAAAGTTAATTTAAATAAAATGTAGTTAAATCGATCTATTTATATCGTCTCAACTGTTATTAATTTAAATTCAAATTGTTAATTGTGTTAGAGGAGCAAAGAGTGAGCCTGTTCCTAAAGTAGTCGCGACCGAATGGCTATAAATAAAAATCTATGGATTAAGGGGCTATGCACTGTAAAAAATATCCTTTTTTTCCCGGACTTTTTTTGTATATTTGACGGTTTAAAGCTGTTTTGTTGACAAAACGGTTGTTCTCCGTTTTCCGCTCCAGCCATAAACGGTTTAAAACCGTCAGTTCATCATACGGTATTGCTTTCCTTACGATAACTTTCCCTTTTCTTTCTTAAATGTAATTTTATTGCATTCATTTCATGTTTTCAATAAGGTTCCATCTCCGCTATAGTGGAATAAGTGAACGTATTGACTTTAATTATGCTTGAACAAAAAAAAAATAATTTAGGAAGTAAAAATATATATCACCACTAATACTTCCTCTAATTTTCAAAATAAACTTAGAAGTTTTAAGAATAATGTAGCTTCTAACATTTCGCGAAGAAAGCTTAATTTCTTTCGATTCAGAATAGACCATTTTCCATATGAAACACGTGTCGTTCAGTAGGAAAACTGACGCATTAAAAAACATTTTTATTTAAAACAAAGAAATAAATGAAATATCATATTAAACAGGACATTGTCTAACTGTTTATACATGTTGCAGTAACCTATTGTCATTCATAAAAGCTAACATTAAAACACGTGTTCTGGCAATAGTTGATTTTTACACCGCTAGGTGGCGCCCCTAGAGCTATAGTGACTTTAAAACTCAAATATATTATTTTTACCATATTGCATGAAGTCCCCGTTGGTCTAGTGGTTAGAGCGTTTGCCTTCTTAACTCTAAGAACGCGGTTCCGATCCCCGGCTCGGAGGAATTACAAGTTTTGTCACCATCTTGCATCGAAATCGTCCAAGTAAGTTCAATTAAAAATTAGATTAATTAAACTAATTGAAATTAATAATTAAGCCTTGAATATTTAATGTTCCTAATTGATAATACACATCAGCACGTTTCAACTCAACTCGAACAGTAGGAGGAAAACAACTCAGCTCAGTCGATGATGTCACTTACATCGATGATTTAATTTTTACGGAGAAAACTTAATCTCATACGGTAAAAAACCGTTGTGACTACGGATTTACTTCGTAACTTTTACGGAAAAAACTTGGTCCTGTATGGTAAAAAACCCCGTTGTGCCTACGGATTTACTTCGTAACTTTTACTGTTTTGCACAACCAACCCAGCTGCCAGTTTAAAACCGTAAATTTTACGGGATGTTTTTTACAGTGTGGACTGAAAATAAGGGACTATGGGGAAAGGAGTCTATCTTTACGCAGGATTCAGCTTTTGTATAGAGCTAGGATGATGATTTTTTTTTTCCCTTTCGAATCAGCTCAGTTTGATCCGATCATCATGGATTGGAACGGTTACTGATGATACCGTAAAATGTGCTGCTTTTCCCTCTATGTAAATATATTTTTCGAACGTTGCATTTCTCTGAATGACAATTTTTCAAACTTTTATGCCCCAAAAGATGCATGATAATCCCGTATCCCTACGCGCGTAATTAGAGCAATCTTCAGTAAATCCAGAAATCTTCGTTGATCTTAATAGGATCAAGATATCTCTCTCACCTCTGTGTTGACAAAAATCCCAGCTAAACCCCTTGTCAGGTGCTTTTTCTTCTTGTGGGGTCGTCGCGTTAGGATGATCTAACTGAATCCTTTTTTCCCTTTACCATATAGTAGATAACAACTCAAGTTGAAAGTCTGGAGAGAGATACGCATATAACATTACTCTCTGTCAAACAATTTTAAATATGATCCTGATGTACTTAATAGTAATTGATGCACCTCGACGCATTTAATACTAAACACCTTCAATTGATATTCTGTTTAAAGAATGAAACTGTGTGTTTATAGCGAAAAGATTATTAGTTTTAGAAACGTTTACTAATGACACTGTGGTGTATTTAAAAAAAAATAATCCTAAAACGCGAAACACGTATGATATCATTTATTGGTGATGCTGTCACTTAGAAGTTTCTGTGCACTATCAACTTGAATTACCTCTGTTTACAATGTTATAAAAATGTGATAAACAAATATTTATTTAAAAATAATAAAATAAATCCGTAAAATAAAATATTATTTGATTAACGTCGTTCTTAAATGACTCTACTGATTTAAGCATGCCTTACTATGTTGCATTTTTTTGAATAATTTTTTGATTGACACGGAATAATTAAAGAATCTTATATTATATGACTATCTTCGATTATTCTTGCATAAAATGCAGTTGAAATTAAGATATCACAGTGAAATTTATAGAACTAATTATTTATTCTACGTATTTATTCTATATATAACTAGCAGTACGCTCATGGCGTTGCCCGTGGAATCAGGACTTCAACAAAAGAAAAAGATTTAAAAAAAAAAAAAAAACGCCCACACAATGGCATGAAAAAGTTTTGGAAACAAAAGATACACGTTATTGATTTTCCCGCTTATTTTTTAAAACCAATATTAAAAAATTGCAACATGAAAATCATTATTATATTGCAAGCCACAAAGCAAAGTATGCGAGATGAATAAATACGTTAAGATACTGCCGAAATAATAATCAGTCACCCAATTCAAGGTTATGACGTCACCTCCCTTTCAACCAATCACATAGCCATCTGTGTTCCGGAAAAGTGCCGCGGGAGAAAATTAGCTCGAGAAAAATAACTTTCATCTGCCCAGGAAAAAATTAATTAAAAAAAAGTGGGAAAAGATATTTTAACCGTTCTTGTTTTAAATGCGACAGAACCGTTCTAGTTATAAGCTGGAAAAAATTGAAAATAATAGTGTTATTAGAAAATCGGATGCAACAAATTAAAAAAAAAAACATTCCGATGGCAAAATTGACTATTTTTTAAATTTTTTTTCAAAATTCAGTAAATTACGTTAGAAATTAAGAACTAACTTCATTAGAACGGAAATCGCGTGCTCTTTCCGATGGTGTATCTATTTTTTTCGTACAATTATCCAAAATCATGCTATTGATAAATTAGTGCGAAAAATCATCCAAAACAACACAAAACATTAAATAAAAAAATTTCCAGATTAAATTTTAAAATTTCGGCTTCGAAGTGCATTCAATCACCATTACGACTACCTGTGTGCCAAATTTCATGGCTGAAAGTGCGATAGATTCGTCTGGACGTCGTAGACAAACACACACGCAAACATTGCCTTTTATAAGTACAGATTATATATTTATCCTTTAATTTATTATTTATCCAATATATTCTAACTTAATTTCAACATGAACTGTAGCGTCAATTGGAAAACTTAGATAAGAGGCGAAAGGCTGCAATTTAGAAAGAACGTGCTCTACGTTTAAAAGGTGCATATTCATATATTTTCATAAGCCAAAAAAATGCACATTTAATATCAAGTGTTCAGTTTTCTGACTTTTAGCTTGGTTAAACATGTGAAAATTAAAATTCGTGTGTTATATTTTTGTAAGATTAAAAGAAAATTGCATCAATAAGAGAGTTAACATGATTATTCTTAAAATAGTATCTTCCTTTCATATTCCTGCTTCATTTCTACGTGATACAAGCCTTTCTTCCTGTTATATTGATTACGTATCTTCACCAGCATGATTGATTCAAACCTGAATGAGAAATTGGGAATGTACGCCCCTAGAATTTCATGTATAGCTAATTCCACACAAAGATGTTATTTATAATGCGTGGTCAGAAATGATCTTGTCAATGTGTTTTGCAGTTAAACTTTCTGGACTGGCATCAATGAAACTATTTCCTTAAACCTCTCAAAGTATCTTTCTTACTGACGATTTCCCAAAGATTTTTGTTTCATAATTTTAATGTTTTCCGAAAATAATAGGAAATTAATAATAAAAGAAAATGATTTCTATGCCATTTTAAAATTTATAGAAAAAAAAACGCGGCAAAAATGTTTTAATACATTTTGAGGATATATATAAAATATATTTAAGAAACGTTACACAGGATATAACAAATATCAGAGTAGTACTGCAATAAATGATGCTTTTTGCAAGGCGCTCTGGTAAAGAGGATATCCAGAAATATTGCGGTGAGTCGAGGTTGAAAAAATGAAGGTTTGAAAGAGTAATATTATGAATCTTCTTTGACACTGCAGGACAAATTATCAATTAAAATTTTACTAGGTATTAGATGTTTCCTTTTGAGTCCAGTGTTCTTGACTCTTCTGATCAATTTGGAGATCACAAATATTTATACTGAGGAGGTTAGTTTTATTACATGAAGAAAAACTTAATTGTTATAATGCAAGTTTTAAATGGGCTGAAAGACTTTTCTTTCTCGGAACATCGTATATTTAATGAGAAGAAATGCAAAAATAGAATAAAAGCCCAATAGAATTAATTCAAATTTAAAATCATAAAATCAAATTTTTAAAACACACACAAATAAATGAAAGTAAAAAAATGTATAAAAAAATAACAAAACTGGCAGGTAATAGAGTATTATTTAAATGTCATAAGCATCTATCGTAATGGCATATGGGATTAAATGCTTCCATTAGTAAAAAAAATGTATTAAATTTCTCAATGTTTTGAAAAAAAATCAACTGCCGTTTCGTAGGTTTCATTGAGTCCATTTGGTGGATGAATAAGCATAAAAATGTTTTCCGCTTCTAAATGTAAAGAATACCTGGACCTGATTAAAATGTTGTGATAGTTTTTGATAATTTCAAAGAATTCCTCTGCCAGTTTTTAAGCACTTTGAGTCCTAAAAATGCATTTTTCAAATTTCGTTTGTTCGTCTGGGAATACAATAATTCAAAAACGAAATTAGCAAATATTTGTATGAGGTCTTTACTCCAAATTGTAGATTTCTATACAATTTTGAACAAAATTTGTCCGTCCGTGTGTATGTGAATACACCTGCATAAAGATCTTCAAAGCACCACCAAAGATATAATTAGCCAATGGTTGTTTCTCATTCGCAAAACCGTTTCACCCAGTCCGCACATTTCTCCTCCCTACTGATACGAAAAGCAAGAAATAAATAAAAAAAAATGATGGCGGGTGAATTCATTGGCTTGTGTAGCGGACGAGCATCCTTTGTGGAAGCCCCGGATGTGCATCCGCGGCACAATCCAAAATAAATTTATTCTCTTCTTTCTAAATATTCTTTGATTGAATTCTTTTAATACAGTCAAACGTCGGTATAACGAACCCGGGATATAACGATCTCTCGGTTATAACGAACTTTTCAAATGGTCCCAACCGTACTTTTGTGCCACTGATGTATTTTGAAATGCTTATAACGATCTTCAGAAGCAAGGAATTCGGATATAGTGAACCAAAATTTCCACTTTTCAGGCTTAGTTTTTAACGAAAAATTACTACTTATTTCCATACTTTAAAGAAATAAATATAGGTACAATTAAGTACAAGTTAATTTTACTGTTTAATGTTTTAAGAACAAATATTTATTTTATTTTATTATAGCTTATTACTAATTACATTTAGTGTGAGTAATTTGTTCAACGCAGAAATGCATTTAAGTATTATATCAAATTTTGCGTAGCCAATATTTGAAAATTCCGATATAGTGAGCTCTCGGTTATAGCGAACTTCTGCCTCATTTCGTTCAAAGTTCATTATAACGGGGTTTGGCTGTAGTACATTTTCTTTTGAAGTCTTTTTATTCTTCCCGTTAAATTAAGCCTTGCGTAAAATTTACAAAATACATTTTTGCATATTTTTATTTCATTATATTAACAAGCATAAAAGAAATTATATAATGAATGTCAAAACTTCTGGCATTAAAGTTCCATTAATTGAGAGTGGAAATATTGTATCGTGTCCATGTATTTCAGTTAAACTATTTGTGTATACAACCAAATAGAATGAAAAGCAATGTGATTAAAACAAGAATAAAGAATGAAGCTGATTCAAACGACATCAATCTTTGGTTCAGCCGTTGATGTCACTCAGTGACTTCACTCTACCTCTAATTTTAACCCTGTTAGTACATGATAACTCTGTAGCCGAAGTCTCTGTGTTCCAAGTCTCGAATTAATTAAAAGAATGAACAAGGAAAAATCTCCAACTGTAGTGGGAATTGTCTAATGCGAAACTAACGAGATACAGGGTCACCTAGAGCAAAGTCGGGCCCCGGGGCTAAGCACTGACATACCGGCCCCCCTTGCAATGGTGACCAATCGGCGGACAGAAATCTTTCTTCCGGTTGCCTAAGCAAGTCACGTATTGTTTTGAAAATCTGATTTCTAGCAACCTACTGTAATTTTGATTCATATAATGAGAATATGTGAGTTTTCTATTCAGAGAAAATAAATGTAAAAATATAGTTCTATTCATGTCTTGCCCAAATGTAGGGTTACCATAATTTTTTTAGTTGAAATCTGAGGAAGTTGACTTAGTTGAAAATTTGAAACGTCAGAATACAAAGATACAATTTTTATTAATGTTTGTCAATTCAAAATTAATTTAATGAAAAACAGAATTAAAACAAAATTGCAAACTTTTAAAATTCTCTGTTTAAACTGAGGCCTGGATAAATAGGCTCATCCATTTTCTCATCAAAAATGAATTTCTTTCATTGTTGTTCTTGGCGGAATGACGTCAACTTTTTCGAATACGTCAGATTTTCTCTATTACGACCAGATTTCTCTCTCACCGCACTCACTGGCGTAAATCCGGACATTCTGAAGATCCGGACATTAGTCCGGACGTGAGCCTGAAATCCGGACGTATGGTAACCCTACCTATATGTCATGGACAAAAATAAATTACGCTTGATTATAAGAAAATTTTTTTTTCCCTTGTCCCAGGGCAGCGGGCCCTTCGGTAGGCCCAGGAGATTTTGTCCCTCCTGCCTTTCCCTTTCAGCGGGCCTCACGGGACAACAATAAGAATTCGATTTATACAAAAATTCGAATCAAGGAAAATTGGATCTAAAAATGAGTACACCAAGAGAAAATGACAATTTTGAAACTAAAAATAATAGTGAAGATTTACCTTCAATGTTTAACAATTTTAATAAATAATGCATAATCAATAAATAAACAGTAAGCGATTTTAATAAATAAAATTATAATAATTATAACTAAATTTTTAAACTAATTTTAAAAAATGATAATTTCAATAAATAATTTTATTGAACAATGAGTACGCACACTGAATTCAAGAATTGTTGAGTAAAACTTCAAAAATAAAAAAATTCAATTCATTATCTAACGTGCTGAAAGTTATTTTTCTTTTAAAGTATGAATTGTTTATTATTTTTTAAAAACTGAATACATTGTACAGTAGAAAAGTCCTCGAGGCCTTAAAAATTATTCACTTACTATCACTGACGACATAAGGTACGGATGCAGTTAACTAATGAAACAATCCAGATACAAAAACATTGTTTACGATTCTTTGTTTTGAGCTCGAATGTACCAAAATAAATAAATATTTTAACATCATGCTAACAGGAAATTCCAGAAACAATAGAAAAACTCGAATTAATAATAAATTCCAATTAAAGAATTTTGAATTAGCCGAGTTCCACTGTATTTCAAACAAAGCAATCTTAATATAAATAAAAGTCATTGTAGCTATGTATGTGAGTATGTGGCTATGTATGTGGCTATGTTCCACATCTCCTCCTAAACCAATCGACTGTTTTCAACCAAATTTTGCACACTTATTATTTAAGACAAGGGGACTTTTGGACTTTTTAAAGTCCAAAAGTTAATTAAACAGTTAGTTAATTAGAAAGTAACCAAAACCGCTTTTCCGCCGTAACATCGGAGCAAATTGTCCAACAAAAAATATTTTTACACTCTCTTAAACTTTAAAATTTTTCCTTTTCAATGATACCAATTTTATTTCCGTGTAATGTTTTCTTTAAATTTTATGAATTTTAATTTTTTTAAAAGAAATTGATTACTTGCAAACGATTTTGAAATGAAGCATTTTTATTGGTTTTCTGTTGCTAGGTAACGGTTACATCTTGAACAAATTTATTTTTATTTCTGTAAATATTTTACACAAGAAGTGAAAAATCACTTTCAACTTTAAAAGGCCTAAAAGTTAATTAAATCTTTTAATTAATTAAAAATTAAGCAAGATTTTGGTTTTTTCCGTGATATATTTCGAAAGTGTTATGTTACCTACGTTTATCGTTCGGCATTTCAGTTTTATTTTTTAAAATATTTTTTAGAAACTCTTTTTATTGGTTCTGAAATAATTCTTAAACAAATTTAATTAGATTAAAAATTGCTGGAGTTAATATCTCCTGTAATTTCCTTCAACTTTGATTAATTTTCAAACTTTATTCTTAATATAAATAAAAGTCATAGTGGGTATGCATTATGTGGGCATGCTCCACATCTCCTCCTAAACTACTGGATCGATTTCAACCAAACTTTGCACACTTATTATTTAAAACAAGAGGAAAATATCTGTAAACTTTTTGAAGTCCGAAAGTTAATTAAACATTCAGTTAACTAGAAATTAACCGAAACCGTTTTTCCATATTGACTTCGGAGCAAATTATCCCCAAAAAATATTTTTATACCATCTTAAAGTTCAAAATTTTACCTTTTCAATGATACCAATTTTATATGGGATATTTTTCCTTCAATTTTTATAAATTTTTCAAATTTCAATAAGCTGTTAATTACGTGCAGACGATTTTGAAATAACACAAATTTACAGCTTCGATTGCTAGGCAACGGTTAGACTTTGAACTAATTTACCTTTATTTTTGAAATTTTTGCTTATTTTTATAAATACATTTTATATAAGAAGAGAGTCAACCGTCAATTTTTAAAAGCCCCAAATCTTATTAAAATTTCAGTTAACTGGAAATTAAGCAAGAGTTTGGCATTCTCCGTGATATTTTTCGAAAATATGTATTATGTCACAAAAAAACTATTTTCAAACATAATAAAAGTTTAAGAAATTAGCTTTTCATGACACAAGTTTCATTTCAGTTCAATTCATAGCCCTCGTTTTAATAATGTTTCGAAAATTAAATTGTGTATAAAATTTACAATTTATAGCACTTTTTTTTATTAGTAAAGAACAAGAATACATAAGAAGAAATGTTGCTCGATCACATTAGAAGAATTTTGGATGAAGACGAATTTTATTATTTTTTTATTCATATTTATTTTAACGCTTTTTCTTAACGAAAAATTAACTATGTAATTGTCCCAAACCCTTAAAATCTTTCTCATACTGCAAGATTTATGAACAAAATTTTAAGTACCTATGCAATAAATATTAATAACTTATTGAGAAAATTAGCTATTGGCGGTTTTAAAAAATCGTCTGGTTCAACTGATATTCTCATTTTAATTAAAAAACGTTTCAGACGATAAAAGAAATTTGGATATTGTAATTTTCTATACAAAAATAGTTTTTTACATCAAAAATATTAGACATGAAAGCATTTTAATCCCGAGCAACGCCAGGCATAACAGCTAGTGCGAAATAAATCTGTTTCTCTCCCGTCAACTTAATTTGGTAAATCAGTGCAGTTGTCGAATTTTGCTTGAGCTGACTTAGGACTGAAATGAAAATATTTTTTCTGACCTTGTCAGTCGATGCATCTGTACGATTGTCCAGCTTTTAAGGCAAAACCTTAAAACTAAAATGAACAGAACAATTTGAAAGAATGAGAAAATTTGCAGACAATGCATTCCTTGCACTCAGACAACGCTTATTATTGCACGGTTGCAACAATTGGTGCTGTGCCCCCTCCCGTTGAGAGAGGTGGCAGAAGAGAAAAATCCCAGGGCTCAGAGGAGGGGGGCGGGGCGCTGCCGCGGGATAGACAACTGTCGAATCATATATTTTTCTTATTTTCAAGAGTGTTTTATTTTTATCCATGACAAATAAGGTCCAGTATCATATTCCCATTCCCTATTCGATTTTGAATATGGAGGGAAAAAAATTGAGAAATTTCATTGGTTCACTTCGCGGAGAAGGAGAGACGTCATTAAACGCGAACTTCGAATTTGTTTAGGTTGCCATTAGCTGTTCTTGGACTTCGCCATTACTGAACAACAAACTTTCGTTTTAGTTTAATCGAGTGCCTATTCTTTTCTTCTTTTAAAATCACGATAAAGACGGATTTGCATAAGCATATTCGCATGAATATCTCAGCAGAGAATTTGCCTTCAAATTTCGAAAATTGAATGGTGGAGAGCAATGATGCAATTTCCATTAGATGCAGCGTAAATTTCATGAGTGATATTAATGAATGGGTGAAAGAATTTGGCAACCACAGGTAGCCCGAGGTAATTTTACCAACCGGGCAAGACAACAATTTGGCGCCCCGCCAGCCAGCGTAGTTTTTAAATTCTATATTGTCTATATTTTAAATGTCCAACAAATTTTTATTTAGAAATATGCATGTTTTATCTATAAATATTACTTAATAATGTTCTGGTCAGAATTTTTTAATTTCAAAAATATTTAAGTATATAAGGAAGAAACTAAAATAATATATTGAACAAATTTATTTTAAAAATATATTATTTAGTATTATAAAGTTACTTCACATGATCATTTCTTTTGCCTTTTTATCTGCAATCAGTGTTCTGCATGTCAATTGATGTGGTT
Source organism: Araneus ventricosus (assembly GCA_013235015.1). Lineage (NCBI taxonomy): Eukaryota > Metazoa > Arthropoda > Arachnida > Araneae > Araneidae > Araneus > Araneus ventricosus. The sequence continues at coordinate 666 of BGPR01023239.1, read as the reverse complement.
GCCAAACCAACTAGTAGTTCCTACGACACGTTAGATCGCAGATATGTTTTAATCAGTTTCAGTTTCGAAAAACTTCTCTCGCCAGTAGCAACAGTTACTGGTAGAGTCAGAAAAATCCAATGCGTTAATTTTATAACATACGCATAATTCTTTAATGGTTTTCTACCATTTTTTAATAAGATACAGCCTTTAAGCTTAGGAATAATGTCGGACAGCTCACAAAAAACACTAAGTAGGAAAAATCTGAAAATTAAAAAAAAATTGAGATACGCCTTTTACGTTTAGGAGGGCAGTATAGACAATGTAAGTTTTTGAACCCTCCAACTCAACTTCCAAAACCAGGTAACTTTATTGATTTAAATTTAATATCTAAATAAGCAGTTTTTGAGCAACAAACAATATGACAAAGTGAAATAAAACATTTCTTTGCGAGTAATCTTCAAAAATAAAAAAGTTTTAAATCTCGAGTATAAAAAATTAAAATTTAAACGTAATTTTAAATAAAATGTTTAAAAAATTACAAAACTTTTTAATACAATTTTGAACATTCTAATACAAAGTATCCCAGGACTGTTGACTTGTGACCCATTGATAATATTCTGAATTTAAACGACTCTAGATTTTAAGTTCAGTAAGTTCTAGAACACACTTCTTGTAAGTCAAATG
>BGPR01023238.1:0-24448 GCA_013235015.1 Araneus ventricosus | reverse complement strand
CCGCATACGGGGAATAATTCTAGAATAATTGCGTTTTCTTCAAGTGCTGAATTTCCTCGCATTGCAATACAGTTTCTTTTGTTGTGAAGAAAAGCTATTGTAAATTGACAGTTGCCAGTTTAGGAATAGAAATCTGAAGAATTTTGAATAAAAATATGATATTAAAATAATATCCCAATTGAGGAAAGTAATTTCTGTAAAGTAATTACGTTTTCGTTCATTTAATTTATGGTTATTCATAAATAAATTTGAATTATTTGAATCTTTAAGTCTCAACAACTTTCGGATTCATATGCACTTTTAATTTACTATAATAATCCTACATTCAACTTACACCATAAATTCTCGCTAAACGACATGAGGAGTTCAGATATGTTCTATAAGGCGTTTTAGAGTTTAGAGGGAAATCTGACTCCTTAAGCGCTTTTAAAGTTTGAATAATTGCATCTTCCTTCTTTGGGATTTCCGACACAGCATATTACATATAGTAGCATGGAACTCCTTTTGAAACAACAAATTATACATAGAATTTACCTACGCCACTTCAAAGAGTAGGGACGCTTTCCAATATTATGAATCTCGATGAGGCTTCGGATCAGCATGTATCATGATTGGAAAACAGAGCTAGTAGTCATTCTTTTTGCGAATAGAATAGCGAACGGTAACAGAGCAATTGATCTAAGGTTGTAATTAGAAAGTTTTTCGAATAGAGAGCTGCAGAATCACTAACCAATTCTACATTTCTTAGTAATGGCGATAACAAATTTACTATGAGATTTTTCTGCAGAGCCTCTGTGACAATATGATCTACGGATATTCCAATAAATACTATTAATATCTAGTGGTCAGGTTCTATGTTTTGGTTGGAAGTGTATCTTAAATGTCTGAGGTCTTTTCTTGTGCAAGTCAATTCTGTGTCCTAACTGTTAGTCTGTAAATACATCCTAAAGTGATGTGAATCTTGTATTAATGTTGGTATTAGAAATTCTGTGCGCCTTTTGTAAGAATAAAAATCTGAGATATCTAAATGCTTATTTCTTTGAATTGACGAGTTTTTCTCACGTACCTATCTAAGCAGTGGAGAATCCAGGATTTTGGTCTGGTGGGAGCTGAGGTCAAAAAAAAATTTTGTATCGTCGTGACCTCATGGCTTATGTAATTCGAAACACTTTAATTTTATCCACTCACAATAATTATCACAACGGACAATGCAATACTCTCGATAATTAAATTAAAAAAACATATAACTAGCGAGAATATGTTTTTGACCGCGTTAACGCTACAAGAACAAATGGAATGACTACTGTTACAGTCATGGAAAGTCGCTTCCCAGCAATGCAGGTCTTATGGTTGGGAAGAGAGTTTTACAATGTGAAGCATGGAGTGACCTCAGCGACTCTCGTGGCACGCATGACCTTGGCGAAAATTTTGGCGACCTTGGCGACAAATAGATTATTCCCGAAAATGCAAACCTTTTCTCGATTTTTATATAAGGGGCCGAGATCTAGGTTTTTCCTGAAAATTCTCTTTGACGTCACGGCCTATCGGGGAGAGTATATAAGACCGCGTTGGGATCACGGTAGCGTCTTTGATCGACTGGTTACTTCACTGTGAAGCGTAAACGTCTCCGGATCTGCTGTGTGAGCTAATCAGCTGGTGAGCTGAGCTGTTATTGTCGTGACTAGTTATTTGCTGACTGTTTGTGCTGTTAGATATCAAAGTGCTGAACTGTCATTACCTGTGAATTGTTGTCTATTTACATTGGTAATCTGTGCAAGGACTATTGTTTCCTGTACCTGTGCTACGTGTTTTTCTGCATATTTGTAAATAAACCTTCCTTCTCCATTATCCTGCGTGTTGGACTGTTTACACCATACACCCACGGTAAGATTTTGTGCAACACTACAAAAGCAGGACAATTTTCCGAGTCGGTCAAGGGAAAAAGCTATTTTTTCCGTTTTATGTTTTTAAAAATAGATTAAGAACAAATAAGTATAGTGATTTGGAAAAAATCAAGAATTTTCGTTTCTGGGAGAGACTGTAGCCCTTAGTACGCCCGCCTTGGATTCTCCACTGTATATAAGATAATCACATGAATCCGTTCCTTGCAGGCCACAAAAAATTTCTTATGTACTGATTTTAGCGTTTTGTACTAATGTGTCCATTTAAGCCAGAAATTGTACAATCATGGCGGATATGGAGCGAGATAAAATAATGCATTACTTAAAAATTCATGTATTTGTTGTATGTACTTTTTGCACATAAATAACTTGCCAAAATGTTCTATGTGAAAGATTACCCTTGTTTGAGAAATCAAAAAACAAACTCCTGTATCCTATTGTTCTTTAGAGGGAGTAATATGAGTTTTATGTGCTCTGAATAATATCTCGAAGTTTATTGTTAAAGAAAAGACATATTTTCTGGAATTGTTTTACATACGTTGAAAGTTTCATCGTAAAATACCTGGAATTATTTTTATTCTGTAGAGTGAAAAGTTTTTTTCAGGGATGAGAAGGCACAAGATATACCACAATTTATTTTTAAAATGTTCCTTATTCCTCTGTGTTAAGACAGGAATGCACCTTTAGAGCAAATACTCATACGAAAGAGAAGAGTAGTTTAGAGTAAGTTAATTTCTACACTCCTGTGTGCTGAATGAAATTGCTCAATTTTTAAAATTTTAGAACATAATTAAGAGTTATTTAATTAAGTTATATAGTAATAATAAATTCTAAATAAAGACTTGTTAAAGTAAAATTCACCAGCCGTGGACCGAAGCAAGAGAAAGAATAATTTATTATATACAAAAGCAGAGGTATATGTACATTGAAAGTAAATATTAACCAATAAGAGAAGAGCGCGCTTCTAAAAATAGAACATGACATCATACACTAAATAGTGAAACAGGAAGTGGATGAGTAATTGATGCGATGCGCGATTACAGATTGAATATGAAATCATAACACTTCCCCTTAATCGCGCATGCATACAGAACACAAACGTAGCAATTTATACAGTTTACATTTAGATAAGCTTTTCGTGAACAGATCAGCAATTTGATTTTCAGTACAAAGATATTTAATACTAATTCTATGGTTAATTAAAGTTTCTCTCATGAATTTGAGTTTCACATCTAAATGTTTTAATCTTCCACACACATTTTCATTAGTTACACTTTTAATAGCAGATTGATGATCTTCATATACAGAGATACTATTTATACGAAAAATTTCATTTATGACATTTTTATAATATAAGAGATCTTGCAGAGATTTACTTAAAGCAATTATTTCAGATTCTGTGGAAGAAAGAGATATGTAGTTTTGCTTTTTACAACACCATAAAATAGGACAGTTGCAAAACATAAATACATAACCCGACACAGATTTTCTATCAATAGTATCAGAATCCCAATCATAAATCAACATATACATCAATGTTAAAATTAGGATTATGCAACTTTTTATACACTAATTTGAAATTTTTAGTACCTTTTAAATACCTTAAGATCCTTTTGACTCCAGTCCAGGCAGCAACAGTAGGTTTCTCCTGAAGCTGGCCGAGACAGTTCACTGAAAATAAAATGTCTGGTCTTGTCGTTACAGCAAGGTATAGTAAAGAACCTATCAGTTCACGGAAAGGTCCTTCAAACAGTTCACTATTTGCAAAATCTGCTGAAGTACATTTCGGTTCCAGTGGTGTAGAGCAGGGTTTGCAGTCAGACATGTTGAAATGTTTTAACATTTTATCAATATATTCTTCTTGATCAAGTTTCAATTCTGTTGGCGTAAACACTAGTCTTATTCCTAGAAATTCTGTAGCTGGTGCAGATTTAGACATCTCGAATTCATTTTGCAAAAGGTTGATCACGGTTTTCACTTCATCTGGATCGGACCCAGCTGTCAATAAATCATCGACGTATAAACAAATGATTATCTTCTACCTTTTTCTTTCCGAACGAAAATACATGGATCAGAAGTAGACTGCTTGAATTTCACTTTGTTCATAAACTGCTGGAATTTGTGAAACCACTGTCTTGGAGCTTGTTTGAGACCATAAAGACTCTTGTTCAGTTTGCATACTTTCCCTGTCCCGTCATCTTAGCCTTGTGGTTGACTCATGTACACGACTTCATCCAAATCTCCATTCAAGAAAGCTGTTTTCACATCCATGACGTAAGAATGCAAATTTTCTTGAAGGATGAGGACTAACACCAATCTTAATGATGGCATACTGATGACTGGAGAGAAGGTTTCTGTGTAGTCAACTCCCTCTTTCTGCATAAAACCACGAGCCACTAGACGAGTCTTGTATTTTCCATCTCTTTTCCTTTTAAAAATCCATTTACAGGTAATTGGTTGTTTTTCTTTTTCAGGTAACTCGACCAAGTCCCAAACTTTATTTTTCTCCATGGAAAGCATTTCTTCATCCATAGCATTCTTCCAATTTGATTGTTCTTCTTCTGGGAGAAATTTAATTTCATCATAAGTTAACTCTTCATTTGTTGCAGATAAAACTTCATTAAATGGATATCTCACTGGAGGCTTTCTTTCTCTTTGAGATCTTCTGAATTCTGGATATTTATCATCTATTGCTCTTTCAGTTTCTTCTAGTTTGATATCCACTTCAGTTTCATTCTTATCTTCCCCTAAATCAGAAGTGTCTTCTTGATTTTCAACATTTGGAGTCGCTGCTAATTTATCAGAAATTATTTTCTTTTCAACAAAACGAACGTTTCTTGACACGGTAACTCTTCTTGTCACAGGATCCATGACTTTATATCCCATGCTTGAATATCCAATGAAAATCATCTTTTTCGATTTTAGGTCCAATTTTCTTCTTTGAGTATCTGCAACTTTGACATAGGCATCACATCCAAAAATTCGGATTTTACTTAAATCTGGCTTTGTAGAATATTTCAGTTCATAAGGAGTACAGTCGTTTATACTAGTGCATGGAATTCTGTTGTGCAAGAAAGCAGCAGTTTGAATTGCATATCCCCAACAACTTTTTGGTAATTTGGAATCGTACAACATAGCACGAACTTTATCAAAAAGAGTTCTGTTCATTCTCTCTGCAACCCCATTCAGCTGAGGAGTATATGGTGGACATGGGTCAATTTCAACACCTGCATTACTTGCAACTTTTTGTAATTCCCCAGACACATACTCTTTAGCATTGTCACATCGAATTCTTTTGACAGTATCATTTACTTTAAAAAATTTATTGAATTCTACAGCAATATCACTTTTCTTTTTAATCAAGCGCACTTCACAGAAACGAGAATAATCATCAACAAAAGTAAGAACGAAGCGCTCACCTATTAATGTTGCTGGTTCAACAGGTCCACATAAATCTGAATGAATCATTCGCATAGGAGCACTTTCCATTCTGCGGTTCCCTTTTCCAATAGGTTCCGCTGACTGCTTAGCGAGAACACAGTTTTCACAAAATGAATCGCTTGTTGGTAAAAACTTCTCATGCTCAATATCTATTAAATACATTATTTTTAATATTCAAAAATTGAATATTGGCAAAAATTGAAGTACGGCAGACATGCTGGTCGCCGAAGGCGGCTAGGAGGCTAATATGTGTAACGGGGAGTGTAGGGGTATTAAAAAAAATGTAAAACTCAATTATAAAATCGAAAGTTTTGAATACTCTCTGAGCGAAATGTGAGAGAGAAATAAATTTAACAGTTTGAGATCTTTACTTCGCTAAAAATAATTTATATAATATTAATTTTCCAACTCAAAAATGTGAGTGTGGCAGAGTGCGGACGCCCCCTCTTCCCTTTCCTGACCGCATCGCCACCCAACATTGACTATACATCAGATGCGCAAAATGAATACTCCAAATGTGCTAACGCAATCAATATCAATACTATGAGATGCATTCCACGGAGATTTTGTATAGAAGATAGGAATACGTTACCACCTGCTATTTGAAGAAATACAAATTCCTGCTGTTTCATTTCTCAATAACAATGTAAATAAGATTTTAAAAGTCATGCTTTTATTAGCAAAATTTTTAGGTAATATTTTTAAAGAAAAATCCAGACATCAAAACAAAAGTCATAAATGCAAGTGGCACTGATATAAAGACTCTCTTTTAATCACATTAATAATACATTTAAATTTTGAATGAATAATAAGGAATGTTCTTTCTTTATATACTGATTGTTATTTAAATTCCTTAATATATTGATGCCAACATTTCAAGCTTTTATGAATTGCACAGATTTCCGAATTTTCGATGAAAAAACTACATTAATGAATGTGAGGTCAAACTGACTTTTTTCTTTTCATTATTTTCTTTCTTTTTGACTTTCATATATTTCATAAAATATAAATATAAATTTTATGAAGTGTTGTAAACTATTCTCCCAAATCGGTAAAATTGTAATGGAAAATTCTAATCAATTATTTTCCTCATCCTGATTATCGTTTAGGAATTTTTTAAATATTTTTTCTCAAAATTAGTATCTAAAGTCACATTACAAAGATATAATTATTGTTGAATATTTAAATATTTTAAAGTCATGGGAAACGCTCAACTGCATAAAATTTTAGAATTCTTACAGATCTGAAGTGAGTACAAAATCGATCACAAATTGCCCTTTTTACAGACATCGATCGAGGGCATTCAAGCGTGAAAAAATATTTAATTCCTCTCAAAACGTCACATCAAAATAAGATTAATAAAACATTTTATATTATGCACTTGGTGTCATATTTTCCAAGGAAATAATTCTGAGTCAAAGCGCTTATTTATTAGAGATTGTGTATTGTTCTGCTGTCCCAATCTATACTGATATGATAATTTATTTCGTTGAAAATATCAGCCCCTTTCAGAAACATTCCTTTAGATGAAAAATTACACTATATTAATACCACCCAGATGCCCGTGTTTAGAACCATTTGATTCCTTTCCGGTTTGGATAGTCGGAGGTGAATTTTATTTTTTTTAATTGAAAATACATCAAACAAGGATAGAAACAAACAATAACGAAAAAACAAAAGAATGAAACGTGCAGTGGACGAGAAGAAACATAAGAACAAAACGGAAAACGAGGCAATATGATAAAAATAAAAAATACTTCGAAAATAGAGAACAGATTAAAATAAAAGTTAAAAGTTTCCGGATTCGTGCGTCAGTCTAGGAGGATGCATGCTGAATGATGTTTGCCTACAATGAGACCGTTTTTCTCAGTTTAACATATATATAATATATATATAAAGAGCTTGTAGTAAAATAGTGGTAGACATTTTAGAAATATGTCTATACACCTGTAAATGTTTGGCTTTATTTACGATCAGTGTTGTCGACGGTATCTGTGAAAAAGAATACACACATGAATCATTTATATTATTTCTACGGACATGAAAATTAATCAATCTAAATTTACTAAATTAATTCGAATGAAAACTTTCAGCCTTCCAAACCATCTTCTTACAGGAGTGAACTCAAAACTAATTGCGCGTTTTCAATTGATCAGGTTTTCGGAATTCAGTGATTTGTAGTGGCAATTATTAAAAAAACATCAGTAACACATACAGTTATCTGTTTAAGAAATGAAATTACAATAAATAATCATATTAACGTAATATCCTAAATGGAGAGTCAGAGAAGTAATTTGGTTTTTGTTTATTTAATTAATTTTTAAATCTTATTCTGAAAGATTTGATTTGTGGCAATTTGCCTACATTGTACAATGTACATGAAAACTGAGTCAACCAGGTTGATATTCATGCAGTAAATTATTTTACTTTAATAAAAGGGGGAAACAATACTGGACTTTATTTATTAATGCATTTCACTCTCTTCCTGATGAAATGGAGTTTCTAAAATTTTTACACATGTGTTTCGATAACAGTACACAACTTTTCTTTTTTCAAAAGTTCATTCTCAGTTATCCGATAAATAAATTTAATTTTTTCCTGTCCACTGGAAACATCTGGTAAAGAAGCTCAGAAAAACTGATTGTATTTACATAAAATACTTTAAAAAGAATACTTTTATATCAATTTGTATTAGTGGCGGTAAATTTGTAGGAATAAAATATGTTTAGAAAACTTTTGATCATATGTATTTTCATTTATACGTCGTTATACGTAAGCTCCTTGAAAGACGTTTAAACAGTGCATTACTGTATATTTAGATATGCAATGAGTGATATTAATTTTCTTTCTTTTGATATTGAGTGTGATTTAATTTCTTTAGAAGCCGATGGCGGCATTTCATGCATTTATGATTTGATCAGATCTTCGGAGTATAGAGGAACAAAAAATATTTTCTATAATTTAGTATATTAATGAAAGCAAGGCCTTTAAAGACTTTTCATTATTTCATTAATTCTCCCCTTTAGTCTTTTATACATATTTCATAATTCATCATTATAATTTTTATAAACTGTTGTAAACAATTTTTCGAAATCTGAATATTTATAATAGAATTTGATAATTAATTTATTTACATCCTTGTAATTATTTAGGAATATTTCATTCAATTTTTTCGCAAATTAAATATAAAATGTTACCTCCCATATTGAACTGAAGTTAAAATATTAAAATAATGTATAGTCAACGAAATCACACAATTGTTTAAGATTTCAGAATTTGGTTGCAACAGAAGTGAGTTCAGTGGTCTGCCTTGAAGAGCGTTTCCTTTCTGGGTGTATCAATTTTGACATGAAGCAGTTCACAAACAGAATGCCAACCAGAAAACCACATCATGCTGAAAAACAAGTGTTTATTACCCCCTACCAATGATGCCCGAGCTAATTCGTGTAACAAATTACTACAATTATAATATTAAATTACATCCTTATAAATATTATCACTCTAAACAAAAAGATCGTGAATTAATTAACATCTAAAGTGTGTTCTGGGATTTTAGTTGAATCGATTCGGCAACACATTCCCAAAACAGGAGAGGGTCAATTAGACTGTGCAGAAAACTACGCTGTTAAGGAGTGAAAAATAGTTTTACCCCTTAATTTTGTTATTTAAAAGCAGTTACATATACGTTTGTAATAAGAAGAACTAACTGGAAAAATCCTTGCAGTATGGGGTTTCAAAGTGTTTGTCAAGATATGTTACTAGCCGCCTTTGATGACCAGATTTTTCGCCGGGAATATAATTGCAACTGAATATCTTACGCATAACTTGATATTCACGGTTCCTTCAAGAAAGTAATTTTAAATTTCAAAGAGTAATAGGAACAATATTAACGCACGATCTTTCAATAGTCTTGGAAATTTTCTGTTCGTTGTCTATATGAACTTCCCGAATGAAATCAAGTAACTGTCCATTTCATGTAAAATCTATTCGCATGCTGTCGGCGCCGACTTCCATTACTCATCTTTATGCAAAATACGCTTTTGATTTCAAGATCAAAATGTTGCGGCACAATCTACGTCCAGCAGCATGTTAGCTGGATAATAACATGCTGATAAAAAGAATTAAAACTTAACAACCATAATCATTGACCTTTGCTAGATATATTTTCAAATAAACTTATTATCTTAGAGGTCTTTGATTACAGATTTCACAGAAAAACTGATGAAATAAAAAATAAAGCAACATAAATTTGGATATTATCTTCGCTTCTCACATTCGAAGAGAAACACTCAAATTAATATTTGTTTAAACAATTCAAAAGCTATGAATTTCATTGCAACCATAAAAATTCTTTTTGAAAATTTTCTCTAAAAATATTTTTAAATCTTTTATTAAAATTTAGACAAAAACATTTCATTGGCAGTTTATTTGATATCATTGAAAAGATATTTTTTTAAATTTTTAGTTATTGTAAAAGTCATATTTGTGATGTAATGCTTTCGGAAAGTATCAAGAAGAAACTTCAAAATTTCGATTAAGTTTAAATTAATCAAAATTATAAATAAAATTTTAAAACATTTCTTTCTCCGTGATTCACATTTCCACCCTCAAAAGCATATTTGTGCGAAATTCGTAGCTCTAGGACTAGCGGTCTGCCCTGTACAGCGCCAACACACAAATACACATTCTCCTTTATCATTAATAGAGATGAGCACTTTAAAATAAATTGAAACGAACAACACAGTGTACCAAGAAAACTATTATCTTTGCTACAATTAGTAAACCAAGATTTACAAAATAACAGCCAAACATCAGAAATTTAAAAGAACAATAAGACCAGCATCATGGACCAAAAAGCAATCTCGATTGAAAAACAATTTACCAAATCCTGCATGTTCATAGAAAAATAAAATTTATTTTCATCAAAGTACATGCTAAAAATATTGGAAATGAGAAATACGTCCAGTTATTGAAAACAGTAAAACGCAATGGGCGGAGCAACGCCTACATTAAAATCCTCAAGCCTTTCAACAAAAGTCGGCAGAGAAAAGCCATTTCTGATAAATTGCAAGTATAGTGGAACCTCGCTTAAAGAGCATAAATTGTTCCAGGAGCTTACTCGTAATGCTAAACGCTCGTTAAGCGGAAATTTTTTTTCCTATATAAGTTAATGTAAAATACGATAATGCGTTACATACCGAAAAATATAATCCAAAATTTTTATGTATAGAGTTTATTCAAAGAAAATTATATAAAAGATTGTTAAAGAGTATTAATCATCTTCATCTTTTCTTTAATAGGAGAATCAACCAACATTGAATGAGGATACGATTTTTAGAAAACAAAACAAAAAAATAACTAAAAATAATAAGTTTAGTATTTATGATACATACAATAATTTGCAGGATTGAGTTCCATGCTTCATTTAGAAATTTTTCTAATTTTTCTAAGCATTTTAATAGAGTTGTTGAATTTTTTCATGAATCTTAATAAATAACTTATTCTTTTTTCAGTAAGAAGTTGTCTACAGTTAGTTCCTTGGATATGAAAGTAGCAAGTGCAAAATTCGCTACTTCCTCTTCTCATCACTCGTTATGCGAAACGTCGCTAGTTAAGCGAGGCAGTTTTTTTAAATTTATTTTGCTCGTTAAGCGAGGTTTCAGTGCATATTAGAATGACGACAGGACGAGGAGGAGCGTCTATAACGTCGCCCCAAGAGTCAGTCTTCATCAAACGAATAGGTTAAGAGAAGACATCTTTTTAACAGAACATGACCTGTTTCCTGCCTACCATATCCGCCTACGTTGAAATCGATTTTCGGCCAAAATTCAGAATGCTTTACATGAAAGCCTGTACTTTCTAGTTTCCAAATTTGCTTTCATTTCATTTTTACGACACCTAGAAAGAAAACTAGAGCCTTTTATAGAAACCTCCAGAGCTGAAACTAAAACCGGAAGTTCCTTCAAAATAACCGGAAGTAGAAATATTGGGAAACAATTTTCAGTATTTTTAACCGTATAAATTAATATTCTTGATAAATTTAATTATTTATGACTTGTTAATTACTTTTTTAATGTTTCCATCAACAATTTCACTCTAAAATATTGGCAACCACTTCGCTTGTTTGGTTTTTGTTTACATTTGAAAATGATTTCGTGTTATCATTTTTACTCGATTTTTCGTGCTATATTTTCTGCTAGAGATATTTAAACTATGGCCAATAAACTAAAACCAATAGGACACGTCAACGAAACTCAAAGTTCAAGGGAAATAGATATTCCAAAAAGAAAGCCTCTGATGTAACAAATGGAAATGAAAGAAAAAGGAGTTGTCTACATATACGTTGCCAAATGTGAATAAAAGGAAGCTACAAAAAACTTCTGAAGCTGAAATAAGTGAAAATGTTGATTGTTGAAAATGTTTGCTATTGAATCATAATATAAATCATATTTTCAGTTTGAAAATACTCACAGAAGTAATAGCACAACTATGTTGTCCGTATTGCTTCACAAGTGGTTTGTGTTTACAGATAGACAACTCATTTGGTTTAGCCCTCAACATGACAATACTTTGTAAGAACTGTAAACATAGTATTGTGTTTGTACTTCTGAGAAAGTAAACAAATTACATGAAGTAAACATGTCTTTTGCATTTGGACTGAGGCTTATTGGAAAAGGACATGGTGGTGGAAAGAAGCTGTGTATTGCAATGAATTTGAATGTAATTTCTAAAGTCGGTTATTAGAAGTTAGAAAGCAAACTTTCAAATGCATGCATGAAAATAGCAAAAAAATATTATGTGTGAAGCAGCAGGGGAACTCAACAAAAATAATTCTGATATTAGTCAGTGTGGAGTATCAGTCGATGGTACATGGCAAAAGAGAGGACACACTTCTCTAAATGGTTGTCTGCCATATCTGTTGACAACGGGAAAGTGCTGGATGTAGAAGTGATGTCGAAGATGTGTAGAATATGTAACTCGTCATCAAACAGAGCTCATGATTGCGTCAAGCCCATTGGATCGCCAGGTTGTATGGAGGTTGTCGGTGTCTACAGAATGTTCAAACGATCTGAAAAGATGCGAAACTTGCAGTATGTTGTGAGATCGTAGCCCAGTGTTACCGGGGTCTGAGCAGAGATCAACGGACATAAAGTAGCCACAGAATTTCAGCATATCAAATTTCATTGACTTCTTAAATATATTGCTATGTTACAGGTTAATATACAGATGGTTTATACAATTCAAGAATGAAGATAAACAGGTCCCGGATATAGATCGCGAGAGTCATTAATAAGCGTAACTTGACTTCGTAGAAGTTACCAACGGTGAGTATACTCGGAGATGCAACTTTATCGTAAAGTTCACAGGAACTAAGAGAGTTCAGCAGTCAGTAGTAACTCAGGGTGAGTTATGGAAAACACACAGGATGTGTTTATGACAATGAGGTAGTACGAACGCTCGTTAGAATGCTGCAATCCACCACAGGGATGCTTATAACCAGGCTCTGACTAAGGTCTACTCAAGACGAGTAAGAAAGATACCGAGGGTCGTTATATAACATCGAGGTTTTAATGAACGCCCGACTAATTAACACAATCCACCAAAGGGGCGCTTGTAGCTAGCTTTGATTAGTTCTACTCAGGATGAATAAGAAGGATACCGAGGGTCGGTATAGGGAATCGAGGTTTTAATGACACTCGATAAAATGCGATAGTTCTCTATAGGAACTAGTCCAACCAGAAATTTGGCTAAATCACGGGGTCAAAAATACGCCTAAGTTTCGGATCTCGAAAACCCACACAACGGAGTTAACACTTCGCGTGTTTTCATCTCATCTCCCTCTATCTGATCGTCGTCTCGTTCTTTTCTTTTCCTCCCTTCTTAAACACTTACCCTCAGAGGCCAGGGGAGTGGCTGATCAATTATTTCTTGGTGATTCGTCCTCCAGCTGGACAAATTACCCAACCGCAGTCGTGTACCTTCTTCCCAGGTGTTGATTGGAAACGGTCAACTCTTGACCGGGGTTCTTTGTCGGCGACAAGCGGGTTCAATACTTCCCACGGAACCGCTCCCTGTACCCCTCTGGGCTTGCGTATGGCCGAGCCGTTTTATAACTCTTACGTTTGATCTGGCATCGCTTCGGGGACTTCTGTGTGATCCTCAGTGTCGAGAGAAAGAGGTAGGGTAGACGTCACAATGTAAAGTGCTTTGGAGATGGGGATTCAAAAAGCTATGATAAAGTAAAGGATATTTGTGAGAAAGGCAGTGGAAAAAAAATTGAATGTATAGGGAACATTCAGAAGAGTGTTGGGACTAGAGTCAGAAAATTAAAAAGTAAACACAAAGGTCTGGGAGATAAGGGAAATTTGACTGATAGTTTTATTGATAAACTTCAGAATTATAATGAAATAGCTATCAGAAGCAATGCAAATAATTTAGATAAAATGCAAAGCTCTGTATTCTCAGCATTTTTTCATGTTTGTTCGAACAAATCTCAGCCTATGCATGGACAGTGTCAGATAGGCACTGAGAGTTGGTGCAAATATCAGCGTGCAGTTGTAAAATGTATAAAATACCAAGATAAATAGCAAGGAATGCCAGAGAACACAATGAAAATAGTAAAGCCAGTGTACATGCAATTATGTGATCGTGAACTTCTGAAGCGTTGCTTAGATGGGAAGACACAAAATGCAGACAAAACATTGAATGGGCTCTTTTGGAGATGCATTCCAAAAGAAACATTTGTTGAATTAAATACTCTTGAATTAGGTGTTAACATGGCAGTTATTCAGTTTAAAAAAGTATTTAATTGTTTCAGAACTTTAATCGCAGAGTTAAGCATTTCTGTAGGTGAAATTACTGCTATTGGATTTAATACTTTGATAAGGAACGAGTGAACGAATAGAAGCTACACTCACATACCTGCCATAGAGTTGCACGGAAGAAAACTAAATGGGCTAAAAAAAGTAAAATCACCCATGAGGAGATATGAAAGAGAGTGTAATGTACAAATTTGGATAATTTTAAGTAAGTTGCTGCATAATTTTTTATTAAAAAATGTGTTCTTATTTTGTAAATGTGTTTTTCTCAAAACTAAAACTTTCACAAAATTCCCATATCTGTGACATGATATCTAAAATTCCTTTTGTGATAAACCTTTTTAACTTGGTATGCAGATTTCATATATCATTCTCTAGAAAATGTACCAGAATAATTTTAAATTTTATAGCCCGTTATTGTGTTGACGGATGTATAAATATTAGGAAAATTCTGTATTGTCCACTTGAAAAATTTATAAAAAAATTTATTCTTTAAAATTTTCTTTAGATTCTAGTACATGTTCTAGACAAATATCTTTAAACTATCCCAAAATAAATTAATTGCAATTTTATTCATATGATTTTGACTAACTGCGTCACATGTGTTGGTAAATTGTTGTTAAATTTAATTCTAAAATTTTAATTTTTAAAAATTCTGTGATAGTTTAAAAAATTTTTTATTGCTTAAAGTGAAGTTTTTATGCAATATTGATCATAAAATGCAATTACAATATTTATTTTAATGATATTTCTCAAAATCGTTTCCGAAGGTATGCGGATACCTTTAGATTTGGACTGGCTTCTGCATATGTGGTGGTATTGTAACAGCACTTAACTACGCCACATAGCGCATTCTAACAACCTTGTGACAGCAAAAGAAACCTACACTAAACTTCATACAAGAACGGCTTAGGAGCGTCTTAAAACTTCTCCAGGTTGAGAATTCATAAAATAATAAAAAAAAATCTCCAAATCATGAGCCCTTTTCCCATAAGTCGAGTTTTTCACTCTTGTAAAGATGATGGTGAGTTATACCGTAGCTTTAACAATTCTAGTCCTTTGTAGTATTGAAAATAAAAACAGAATGACAGTTACTGAGAATATGTAAGTTAGGGTGTCTAAATAAACGTTAAAAAATTGTTTCCAAGAGTTTCCCATTCTTTTGGTCCGAATAGAGAATATATGAAGTTTCGACACTCTAAGTTAACAGGAGGGTTTGCCTATAAAACCTTAAAATCTGAAAGAAAAAGAATTTAAGAAGAAACATTTTTAGAATTTTTTAAAGAAATTATATATGGTTACTGATGTATTAAAACTAGTTTAAACGTGATCTTATAAACATTTTTACTAATATTATGAGAATAAATTATGAGTTTTACAACGCTTAGTATGTTATGAAATATATAAAAAAAGTTTAATATCAGTAATATACTCAGAAAACGAAAATTTTTCATGTTATTGGCCTTTAACAATAAATCAGTTTGACTATTTAGCACAAAATTATCATAACGAAAGGAATAATTTTTTATTAAAGAATAAATACGGTTTTATTTAACAGTGAAAAGTGATTTAAAGGAAAAAGACAAAACAGGACTTCGAACTTGGCGCACGTTACCCCAAAATGAAAGAAAGCAGATTCTTAATTCTTGATCTTGGCTGCTGTCTCCAAAACCCATTTAAGAGACCTGAAACATGTCAAACATTCCATCAATTTAAACCTTCACTAAATCACCGAACAAGTTTAATGGCATACATAGCTAAAGAGAGGTGGTGTTAATATTGATTATCTGAGTCTCATTCGTGAAACTAAGCAGAACAAGGAAAACAAGTTTGAACCCATATAACAAAACATAAACAGTAACTTCACTACACACAAAAACTGTGTTTTACATTGGGATTCTAAAATTCTGACAGACCAAGATTAAGTTGTTGCTGATAGATTTGCGTTCTAATATCTTCTCTCCCACGTTTTAAAGAAGGTAAACTTTTGAGCATCACTGTAATAAGCAAACAAAGTGTTTGAGATAGTTGAAGAGTGGGGCTTGCCCAAATATATTTCTTCTATATCTTTTGATACTACAGATTCAGACATTGGATGGAAGAACGGTGCACGTGTCCGGTTAAAGAAACATTTAAAAAGGTAGCTACTTTTTTCGGCTTGTAGGCACCATGTTTTTGAACTTCTTGAAGATACTGCGTGGAAATGACTTTTTGGTACATCAATGAATCCGGATCGCTCTGAGTTTAAACTGTGGCCCATACTTATAAATTGTAAGGAGTAATTTAAAAAGTTGCAAATCAAGGACCGTAAAAAGATAAGCTTAAAAGAAGACACTCTCTCCTTCCTCGAAATGGTCCTCAATGATGAGAAATGATAATGAAATGAATGATAAATGATCCAAAAACTCATCAAATAAGTTTGTTCGACACTTTGATTTTAGTTAAAGTTTGGTTGAATGCCAAAGAGGCTCTACATACTTCTGTAAATGATATGATGCTTTCGGAATCCTTGATCATGTAAGAAAAATAGGATTCTGAGGTTGCCCCAGGAGAACTTTTAACTTGTAGTAGACATCTTTGGTATTTGACAAAAGAAGTAGTAACATTTACTTTATTATCTAAGAAAGTTTCAGACTCTTAAAAGAAGATTGCAGCATCTTTAAGGGGAGTCGGTAGGCCCTATACCTCTGAAAAATACTATAAATAAAAACCTAAAGAAAAATCACGTCCCCCTGTTGTCCCTCTCCCCTGTTTTAAATCATACCACAAAACAGCTCCACTTGATTGGACAGAAGTCATGGATGATTTTTCATTTGTTGAACCAAGATGTTGTCTCGTTGAAAACCAATCCTTAGGCTTTTGAAAAAGATTTCAGGTTCGAAGAAATGAAAACTTTTATTAAGAACTAAAAAGTAGTAATTGACACAGTCGAACGATCTGTAAAACTTGGAATCGCACGAGTTGGCCTTGGCCGGATAGAACTAATGACACCGGATAAGAAATTTCGCAAGTAAATGGCTACGCCACTGAGGCCGAGGACGCTTATGAATTTGGGAGTCAAATGTTTCGCCAACGGCTGCAGACGAATTATATCCTATGCGTCCGTCGGCGAACACAAAGGGATTAGTAGCTCACTTTGGGACATGCTCCAGCGTATTTCGTCTTCTCTATGAACCATTTTTCAGTCAGGAAGGTCAAATCTGCAAACCAACGTGTATTCCAAAGCGCTTCGAAAGACCTTACGTCTCCATCTGCCACTGACAAGCGGAAATTAATGGTTCGAAATAGGTATCACCATCAGCGCATGTCTAACATGCAGGCATGCCGTACAAGGAAAAAAGATATTTCATACTATGTTTCCACGTAAGTTTACACATCAATAAATAATTTAAATATGAAAGGTGAAGGGAAAAATACCAAGAGTTTTCAATTTCCATAATTTTGAATGAAACGAAAAACAAGAGTTACAGTATCCTGGTCACGTAGATAAATATGTAAAATCAATCATCTTTATTTTAATTAAGTTTTAGGCAATACAGCAAATCATGATTTGTTAAACATTTAATTAAAAACAGGTGTTGCATATTTATATCTCTACTAATAAAAATGGAGAATATTTGTGAGTCTTCTGTGTCTCTGAAAGGTAATCCACTGATCGTAGAGGAAAGAAATCTGACGTCGTTCAGAAGGGAAGAATAAGCGATCCCTTTTCAATTTTTTAAATAGAATTATAATTAATTAAACAATAAGCAAAATTTTGACGCTTTTCATTCATAATATCGGAAAATACTATATCACACAAACTCTTCTTACACAGTCCATCTTTTTTATTTAAAATATATATTTTCTGTGATTCCAAATCAGCTGCCGTACCTAAATCTTTCCTAAAATTTTTCCTAAAATTTTAAACTTTTTCCTAAAATGTTAGCATCATTTTCTTCAATGGTTCAATATATGAAACTGATAAATCTGATAGAATTTATCGTCCTGAGCGTTTTCAAATATATATATAACTAAATTCATTGACCTAACAGACGGATTTGAAAACTCATATTCAGAAAAAAAATCTTCCCTCACCTCTATTTCCCAGTACACCACAATTGAACTCTAATTTTTGACTTTCCAGCCCGGGCGTAAAAGTCCAAGCTTTAAATAATAAGGAGAAATTATCCATCTAGATACTCGTACGCATTGCAATTTGAAAGAATTTTTATATTTCAAAAGGCTTATTAAAATACTGGTAAAAATTCGGTAAATATGGCCATGCATATCTAAATGTTGGTTTCCTGCAACTCCTTTAATGAACTACCTTTGGAATGCAGATGTGAATGACTCTCAGGCTGGGCGCATACCTGCAATTCCTTCGGTAACTAAACGGTTTCGTCAGGTTGCTGCACAGGGCGATTTCACCTCGACTAAACTGTTTAGTTGCGAGGGGTGCGCATACTTACGATTTTTAATGTTTCGATTCTTTATCTTTAGATGAGCTCAATGTCTTTTCAAATGCACAAAGCATCCGCTGGGCCGATAAAATGATTTTTTTTATAGTGATACAATTTCGTTTTTCTCAAATTCACTTTTAGCTGACACACTCTCACGAAGCTATCATTTCAATCATTAGTTTGAATGATGAACTTTCGTTTACATTGATTTCGATCTTTATCAAATGCTTTGATGATTATTACAGGCAATAAACGAGTTCTGTACATAAGCCTATAATTCGAATTTATTTTAGATAATTTTACCTCAAAACTCAAAACTGTGATCATTTCTGAATTGTTTTCTTTAGTTAAATACGTCCGTATATTATGAGTGCCAGCGAATCATCTTTAAGGCCCATAATTAACTCAAGACTCACTCTTAGCTGCTATTCTATCTATTTAATTAAAAATTAATTACACAATTTTTACACTCTAGGTGCTGTGCATATATTTCTTTATTTAAATTAAAAATTTATTTATTGGGATAATTAAAAATTTTAAAATTATAACTAATATTACTTTATTGATTAAAATTATTTACTCTTTATTAATTAATTACGTGGTATTCATTAAAACTTTTAAATAAATATTTTTTGCTGTTTTTAGAATAAAAACTGTCGTTGTCTCTTGTTGCGCTTGTTTTTAAACCCAATTTTTCTTAATTCGGTCTTTTGGATACATCTAATTTTTATTGTGGATCCCTCAGTTTCAAATTAACCAAATTCGAATTTGTTATCAATATTCAATTTAAAAATAGTTAGCGGAACAATTTATAGAATTACAACATTTTTTTCAGAGTAAAGTAGCCGAGCAGTGACAGTATATTCGTGGAGATGCGTTACGATTGATTAAGCCGTGTTCAGCATTAAAATTTCAATAAGACATCAGAAAAGACATTTTTCTCTCTTAATATGTCTGAATTTGGTTTCTTTCCCCTACTAGAGAAAAGAGATTCCTGGCTCAACCTCTTCTTTTTTCTCTTTTTTCTGCCTTTCTCTTAATCTTCTGAGAATACAGATGGCGCCAGGGGGGGACTAGTTTTTAACGTTTAACTTGTTATCGGTAGCGTGGGTAACTTTTAATCTTTGGCTTTTTGCATCATGTGGTAACATCTTTGATTTTACATTATGGAAGCTTATTAATTAGGCTTGATGGCTAATATTATGATAATCTTATTAGTGTTTTTGATGTTTGTATGTTAAAATTTCCTTTCCTTTTTCTTTTGTTGTTTGTTTGTGGTTTTGCCCCCTGGGATTCTTTGTTTGGGAAGTTCGGGCTATGAGAAGCTCTATTTAGCTTAAGGTTGGGCTTCTTATAGAAAATTTCCCAAATTTTCTTTTGAATCCATTTCGAATTAGTTCTTTGCCCTTGATAAAGTGAACTAGAATGGATTAATTGTTTTGTTTTTTTGATTTTCCTTTCCATCGAATTACACTAGGATTTATTTTATTAAAATAAAATTAGAACTTCAAAAATTAAGTTAAAAAATATAAAAAATAAATATTAATAAAACCTTAATATAAAACATAAAAAAGCAAATTAGAAAGAAAAATACAATTAGAATGAAAGCAAAATGGAAGAAAATTTGAAAAGAACCAAAATGGCAATTCTTCCTCAGAGGCCACACGCCATTGTAGCTCTAAAACAGGACAAAAATTTTCTGAATAAAGGAATGACCATTAGTCAAAAATTATTCCTTTATGTTTCCTGAATTTTGTCCAACATCTGAAAATAGGATAAAAGGAAAAAGAAAATATATAACAAATACCTTTACAACAGAAAGAATAATGAGACAGAACGGTATTTATAGATTTGTTTATCTTATCTAGGATTTCAGTCGAGTTTTGATCACAAATGACATAATAAGATATTTAACAAATTTTTTTTCCTCGAAATGCATTTTTATCAATCTACCCCATTATGAGAGGGACATTGATTCATCCTTGAGACACATTCATTCTTTCACGGAAATATAGAAAATAATGAAGTTAACTGATGTCGGATTACCACAAAATTTGTTTTATGAATAACAATTGTATTCCAAATCATGGTTTAAAAGTTAAACAATGTAACAAACTTCTTGAAATCAAAATCCATTGCTATTAAAAAGACTTGAAAAATGAAAGAATAAAGCTTTAGGAAACAATCTGTCTCTACTATGAATAAAGAAGAAAGAGTGCTTCGGTATAAAATTATTTGGAGAGTGGGAATGTAAACCTCGGAGCTTTTCATTTGATATTGTATTCAGAATTTTATAAAAAATTAGAGATTAAGGGATATTTCGGATTTTTTTCTCGATATCTTCAGGAAACATTATACCATAAAACACCATTTGGAAATACAAAACATTATCTCTTCAATGATATCAGTTAAGTTGCAGCATAATTATTTTCTTCAAATTTAATAAATTCGCAAATAAAATTTTTATTCAAATTTTGAAACAATACTTTTCATTATTGCAATGAAGTGCAATCGTTTTCATTGTTTAAACCAGTGTTTCCCAAATTTGTTTTGCCCCATGCCCCACTTAAGCATTTCTAAACTTCTTATGCTCGCTATTGTAACACATACATAATTTTTAATATTCAAAAATCGAATTGTTCACTGATGAAAGTTAAATGATTGATTTTAGATAGAAAACACTAGAAAATTGTCGTTAAACGCAGCAAATAAATTTTCAAAACATATAAATGAAGGACTGAATTTCAAATACGAAAAACGTTCAATGATAGATAAATAATAATTATTTATTACATAAATTGAATGATATCCTTGCGGTTGATGCTTTTACAAAGGGATTTTATGTTATGTTCCAGTTTAGTTAGCGTTAGTCTCATGTCTCCCCGCTGTATGATATCCAGGCGATTTCATTTCTTACCAGCAAAACATTTATGGTACTAAATCTGGTTTCAGCTAAATATGAAGATGGAAATGGTAACAATAGTTTTAAAGCATATTTTGCTGAATTTAGAAATTAGATTTTTGTTTCCTAACAAAGCCATACCACTGCTTCTTTTGTATAAATTAAAATTTAAAATGATTCATCATTTTGCTTTTTTGAGAGTAATTCTTAATACTGCATTTCCCAGTAAACAAGGAAATTGCCCCCTGTGGGGCGTGGTCCCCCGTTCGGAAACACGGTTTCAACAAATATTGAATTACGTGTTTCCCTTCCATTGTTGGAAAGCTAAGGTAATGTACTAATGGATATTTTTTGTTTCATTACTTTTCTTTTGAATTTTGTAAACAAAGTCCTAAAAAGTAAGTTTATTATGAAATATATCCGGAAAATTATCATATAAACATAGTGTCCAAAACTTACAGCCGGAAATTAATTCCATTTAAGTTTATTTAATTTATCATTATTTAAATATTAATATTAAATATTTGAATCTTTAAAAGCTTTTGGATTCATGAACACCTGGAATCAATTTTAATCTGCATAATCTGCAAAGGATAACGAATTTCAAGTGTAAAGAAATAATCTATAATATATTTAAAAATTCAGATGGAAATCATCTAACTCTTTCAGGATATTTTCACCCAGGCTTTTGGGTGATTTTTGAAAATTCTATTCTGAAATAGTTTTAATTAAAAATATGCCATAGTAGAAAAACTATTTTGTTTAAATCCCAATTCGATAAATACTGGAGGATCATTTCGTAATTTTAAATGTAGGATAAAAAAATAAAATTGGAATTTAAAGATAAAGTTCATTGTTCTAAATTTTAGATGTCTCGTGCCTCTACAAAATTAAATTCCAGTTTTTTTTAAAGAAAGCTAAACTCAAGGATTTTCTCAGCATAAACA
Organism: Araneus ventricosus; assembly: GCA_013235015.1. Classification (NCBI taxonomy): domain Eukaryota; kingdom Metazoa; phylum Arthropoda; class Arachnida; order Araneae; family Araneidae; genus Araneus; species Araneus ventricosus. Next base: position 1,996 of record BGPR01023238.1, on the reverse strand, counting down.
TGAGCTCACATTTTAGACCTATTGGTGATGAAGCTCGTAGTGGTTGTGGGGGTGGGTTATGTAATTTTACTAAATTACCTTGGCTCTCCATTTCTAGGTGTGCCTTTAAAAAAGAGTAAAAAGTACAAAGTATGGAATAGTCTTAATCTTAAGAATTAATTCTGAATTAATAATAATTAATTAGCAGTATATTGTAAGAAATGCATCTGCTTCAAACAATAAAAATCATTTCGTAATTTATTTGCTGAGCATTTTGAAACATCATTTCAATTACACAAAAATCGAAAGTTTTTCATTTTTTAATTAAAAGTGGAATGTAAAATTTTAAATTGATAACTTAAAAGCTTTTAGCTTTTTTTTAAAGCTTAAAGCTTTTTTTATTCAAAATATGGTTGCGGGAAGTTTAAAACAACATTTAAACTTATTTCTTTGAATCGCGAAGAATCCTGATTAATCTACTGAATCTTCAAGATAGCATCAGCACTTCCCTCCTAAGGTGTTATCCAGACTCGATAAGAAATTTGAATTCAAACATAATAAAGCAATAAAAATTCAGATTAAAAAAACCCGAAAAATAAATCCGAGCCTCCGGTGCGAAATATGATAGCGAGAAAATGTTTTTTGGTAGAGATTCCACTACCTTTATTGTATCATCTGTTGGAATTTGTATGAATAGAATTTTACAATACGCAGTTTACAGAGAAAAATACCATTCTAATACTATTTAATTTAAATAAGGTTATTGCTATGCTAATATGAGAGAAAGTGAAAATTCTCCTTTCGAATAAACTTAATTTTATTAAAATATTATTCGGCTAATAGAATCGAATGTGAAATTTCTCCTTTGAAAGAAAAGAGTTTTTTAATAAAATATAGCGTTAACATTGAACAGAGGAAACCTGATGGAGGATAGGTGAGGCAAAAATTGAAAATCCGGAGCAAAGATTTGATGAAATAATATAGTTCGTTTGTTATTCTTTAAGTCAATAAAAAGAATTGTTACAGGTGCTGTTTAAAATATATTTTTAAAATTTATTAAAATTAAAAAAAAGCTTTAAAATCTTATTTTATTAAAGAAAGCAGTACTTATTAATCTTTTAATAGTGATAATCGAGCTCATTTCAAGGGTCAAATTTCGCCATTTTATTGCTTAAAATCTAAAATTAAGTCATTAACAGACCTTAATATTCAATTACAAAAGACCGGTAATCCGTCAACATCTGAAATTTTTGTTGGTTCTCAATTTAAATCAATACAGCTTCAAATTCACAAAACAGAATGGAGTCAAATAATTAGACAGGAAGGAAGGCTACTCTGTTAGAATTAAAGGTACGATTGTTGTGTATATCAACGTCCCTAAGCCCACGGAGAGACAATCCATTCTTTGTTGGTGACCCGCGAAGGCCTTTCCCTCAGTAGCGGTATGTACACCTGTGTTTCTTTTTATGCGAGCTCCAGTCATTTGTTTATGCTTTCTATGCAGAGAGGCGAATTCAAACATTTCTTTGTGTAAACTTTCGATGAATAAGAAATAAGTAAATGAAAAATTTATTCTATTTATTTCGTTCTTGAAATCGAAGCAAAAATGTTTATATTTTCATAAATTTTAATTTTTCTACCTCTGCTTTCTTTATACTGAAAAGAACTAAATTAAAGAAAATCTTTCGTTCCATTAAAGCTCTGAGGTATGAAAGTATCGGATTTAGTTTTCTGAAAGTTCTCTCGCATCTTGCAATACATGTTGTTGTCGTCAAAAGTACCACCTGAGCAACTCGGAGAGTTGTAAAAATAATTTTATCTCCATAGATAAGAATAAATTGAAGAAGTCCTTCGTTTTTTTAAATTTTTTCTGAAATTCTTTCTCTTTAACCAAAAGGATCTAATCTTTTATAGATAAATTACAGATTCTTAAAAATTTCTCGGATGTATGAAGGTAATAAAAGGAATTTTAGCTTTATTTTTGACAATATTAATTCTTTATACCACCAAGGCAAAG
>BGPR01023237.1:0-24449 GCA_013235015.1 Araneus ventricosus | reverse complement strand
TTGCTTACGTAATTATAAGAGGAGGGTTTGCGATTTGCTTATTTTTGCTGACAAGGGGGGAGGGGGGGGTCAAAAAACACCAAAAACATGCTTACGTAATATTTGAACGGCCCCAAATCGCGTGCTCTTTCCGATCATGTATCTATTTTTGTCGTACAGTTATCCGAAACCATGCTATTGCGAAATTAGTGCGAAAAATCACCCCAAAAAACACAAAACATTAAATAAAAAATTTTCTAAATTAAATTTTAAAATTCCGGCTCGAGATGCATTGAGTCACCATTAAGAACCTGTGTGCCAAATTTCAAGGCTGTAAGTGCGATAGATTCGTCTGGACATCGCACGCACGCACACAAACATTGCCTTTTATAAATATAGATGTGTATCCTTTTGCCCTTACCTCTTTACAGAGAAGCATATTGGCTTTTAATCTTGTCCATCAGTGTTTCCTATATCTTTATTATACTCAAGCATGCATAATGGTTTTAGAATATTTTCAAAATTACCACCTTCCTTTTTTTCCTGTATGCTTAGTCAGCAGTTGAATGTTTTGTGATCAGTATGTGAATGTATTTTTTACTTTCTCGTATACGCAGTATAACAAAGAGAAAGTATTGTAATCGTCAAAAAGTTCGATTTCGAGATTTTGACGAATCTCCACGTTTTAGACCTCCCCGAGTCCGAAAAACACTATTTTTGAATTATGTCTGTCTGTGAAAACGATAGCTCGAAAACTAGTAGAGCTACGGGGATGAAATTTGGTATGTGACCTTTACGCATAATTTGTAGGTTTCTGTCAAATTTTGGATAAAATCTGTCTATGGTAAGTCTGTCCGCGTTCATGTGAACTCTATAACTCAAAAACTTAAATAGCTAGATGGATAAAATTTGGTACGCAGTTTTGTCATCAGAAATGTAGCTCCCTATAAAATTTTGGGCCAAATGCGTCAAAGGGTTGACTGTCTATGGCTCTGTATAATCGTATACTTCTGAACGCCGTAACTTTATAAAAAAATTACTTAGATAAATGAAATTGTGTATGTGGCCTTCTAGCCTTAATTGCAGATTTATGTCCAATTTTTGTCTCAATCGGTTAAAAAAGGGCGTTCAAATTGCATTTTCGCTGTCTTCACCATTATACGACGCAAAAAAAAGGCCCGACCGATACGTTCTGTTTTCAACTCTACTTCCGCCTTGCACGTCAAACCAAGAAACTCGCGGTATGACGTTTTGCTTATTTTTTTCTCCACTGCGTTAGGGACGCATTTTCGTTTTACTGCCTTTTAGCTTATTTTTTCTCTACATGTGTTAGGGAATATACGGGAAAGTTTAGGGGAGACCAATCTCGTTGAATATGTTTCCATTTCAAGACCAAAAAAGAAAAAAGTCGATAAAAAAATTTTTTCAACTGAAGTCATCTAGCAGTTGAGCAAAACAAGTTTGTGACGAGTGTCTAAAAGTCAGTTCAGGGAGTCGGCATTGGTAGGTGCAGGGCCTAATTGGAAATAATAATTGATCAATAATTGTTTTTTTTAAAGTTTTGGTTTTCATTCTTTTACAACCAAAGGATTTAAAGTTACGAAAAGACTAGTTATAGGGTCCTCCCTTCGACTTTCTCATACACTAATACAATGTGGTACAGTTTGAGCTTCGTAGTATAGTGAAGAAAACCAAGTACGCATCTTGAATGCCTTCCTATCTATCAAATGAGATATAAATTCCATTCAGATCTACAATTTTGATGATAAAACTATATGCCTTTTAGCTTTTCGTGTTATCGTGTCTATATGTGCACGGATGTATAGGCTTTTAGTAGACGAATTTTGTCCAAACTTTTATACAAATTTAAAATTTTGGTGTTATAACAGCATACAAAATTTCATCCATCTATGGCAGGGGTTCCCAACCTTTTCCTCCTCGCGTACCCCTTGATTAGACTTTTTATTTTCGCGTACCCCCTACATTCATATCCCTTCCTGCAACCATCCGTCTATACAAAGAAGATTTTTTTGGTCTTAGGTAAGCTTAAGTCAAATGACTCGAATTAATAACATTTGCAGGACTTATTTTTGATTTTACATTTCATTTCATTTTTACAATAGTATTAGTTCAACGCCAAAACAAATGAAACCAATATTGATAATTTCGCATCAACTCATACGGGTAGCTAAAAATTACTCTTCTTTTTCTTCCTTTTTTTCTTATTTTGAGGGTAGGTTTACAACTTTTTCTTTTACTTTTTACACGAATTTGGGGACAGAACCAAAATTCTGTAACATTTTTAATCCCTTATGTTTAATTGTGTCCGCCATTACCGACTTTTAATTCGCGTACCCCCAACTGGTCCTTCGCGTACCCCTAGGGGTACGCGTACCACAGGCTGGGAACCTCTGATCTATGGCATTCTGTAATTATGTTTCTGTTATGATAATCACAGACAGACATAATTCCAAAAATGGTCTTTTCAGACTTGGGGAAATCTAACACGTGTAGATTTGTCAAAGCCTCGAAGTATAATCAGTGGCGTAATGAGAGTAAGTGGCATCCGGGGCATAAGGGGATTCCCCCCCCCCATCATTCTCAGTGTCTGAGCTTGTACAAACGGCGTCCGGGGCATGGTATTTTTTCCCACTCTCCTCGTATTTGACATTAAAAAGTGGCATAAATACATCAATGTTTTGTAAACATGGCCAGTGGCGTAGCAAAAGTAAGTGGTGTCCAGGGAATAATATGATTTTTTTTATCCCAGTCGTCATGAGTACCATAGCAAAAGTAAATGACGCCTGAGGTATCTTATTATTTTTTGGCCCTTTCGTCATATTTTGCTTTTAAAAAATGGCATGAAAGCACTATTATTTTGTCCCCATGGTGCCGTCTAAAACTAGGGGCCGGGGCATCTATAACCCCCTTGCCCCCTTCCCCTCCCAGATAGCAAAGAAGGTTGCAGAAAGGTTGTCCATTTCACTTTCCATAGGCTGTCCGCGAAAGCATTTCCGCGCAAACCGTTTCGGAAACCATTGCCGCAAGGTTTACATAGGAAAGCTTTTTATTGTTGCACAAAGTCTTACTGTGGGTGTATGGTGTAAACAGTCCAACACACAGGATAATGGAGAATGAAGATTTATTTACAAATATGCAGGAAAACACGTAGCACAGGTACAGGAAACAATAGTCCTTGCACAGATTACCAATGTAAATAGACAACAATTCACAGGTAATGACAGTTCATCACTTTGATATCTAACAACACAAACAGTCAGCAAATAACTAGTAACGACAATAACAGCTCAGCTCACCAGCTGATTAGCTCACACAGCGGATAGAACTCCGAAGACGTTCACGCTTCAAAGCGAAGTAACCAGTCGATCAAAGACGCTCTGCTGAACTAGGTGCCGTCCTTAAATATTCTCTCCGACAGGCCGTGACGTCACATGGTGTTTTCTCGCGTATTCTTTTTCCTAGTAGAAATATCGAGAAAATGGTTGCATTTTCGGGAATTATCTATTCGTCGCCAAAATGGTCGCCAAGGTCATGCGTGCCACGAGAGTCTCTGAGATCAATCCATGCTTAACCTTGTAAAACTCTCTTCCCAACCATTTGCATTGCTGGGAAGCGACTTTCCATGATTGTAACATTATGAACTACCTCACCGACAAGGTTTGAACAACAAGTCCGCGAAAGCATTTCCGAAAAAATGACGTAGATAAGCTTTTTATGAACCACCTGTCCCATCGTGTGTAGCCCCGTCAGGTATAGTGGTTATTGCGTTTGCCTTTCAACTCTAGGAAAGGCTCGATCCCCGGCTCGGAGGAATTTGTCGTTTGTAGGAGTACGGCTTTGTAGAGTAAAAAAGGGGGGTTCTTCTCTGCAGGAATCCGGCTTCGGAGGGGGAAGGGGATTCTATTTTTTCCGTCGAAGGTGGTCTCTTAACAACCTTTTGAAAAAGCATGAAACAAGCTTGAGGAAAGCCTGAAACAAGCTTGTAATAAAAGCTTGGGGAAATCTTACTAAAAACCTTATAGAAAACCTTGTTTCTTGTTGACTAGCGAACCTTTCCGTTACCTTGCCGAAAGGTTCAACCCTTGTCATGAAAACCTTTGTGACAACCCTTTACCCTTGCTGACGACAAGGTTTCCAAAACCTTTTAGACAAGCTTTCTTTGCTATCTGGACTCCCAGTCTCTACGCCACTGGGTGTTATTTCTTGGTAATTGCAATACTTTCCCTTTATAAGCTTCGCTCGTATAAGACAAAGTAAAATTAAAATAAATGTATAAATAGCTCTTTTAAATTTTTAATCTCAATTCTGCGCCCTCTGGTAATGGCGCCCAGGCACTTACCCTGCTTAGCTCTCTAGATACACCATTGAATTGAGCGAAGAGTAGATAGTGTTCTGGGGCGTGACCCAATTGAGAGCAATCGGCTAAAGGTTGGCAGTGGCGGCGATTGGATGGCAAAAATGGGGGGGAGGGCAAACATTTATAGACACCTAAAGGTACCCCGGAACGCTCGGGGGTAGACAATAAAATTTGAAAATTTAGTTACAAAATTAGCTAACTTTTCCAGACACTATTGAGGGTGTGTGTGTGTTTTAAATTCCTAATTTTAGACAACTAAAAGGAAATAAAAAATTAATTTTTACCGCAAAAAGTGTATGTGGGGGGAGCGACTGTCTCCCGTCGTTGCCACTGAAGGCCGACCCTGGATTTGTTGCACTCGAGGATGTGATGTTCTGGGCCGGATTACCAACTGTCTATGGACCTCGAGATTATTATTTTTTAAATTTATTTGCATAGCTTTCATTTGATTTATAAATTTTCATGTCTTCAAATTCGTTAGCAGATCAATGTGTCAACAATCCTGACACACTTTCTGTTAGAAATTTTGTTAAAAATGTTTTGTAATTTTTCTACCATTTTATTTCAAAGTTTTACCAATTTTTTGAAGATGACCCGCAAAATTTTTTTTGTTATTTCAGTTTGTCATAATATCTGTTACTCAAAAACTACTTATAGAGAGATAAAATTAAAATTAATAAAAAAATATCTGGTTTTGGAAATTGGGGTGGTGGGCCCCAAAACTTGCATTGCCTCTAGGCCCAGTAGCCAACGACCGCCTATGGGCTTCACCTTTACGGGTTGCTGAGAACTCAAGATTTTATTTGCTTATCTTTTTGAGGTTCTTTTAGAATAATTTAATTTTCTCTTTTCATTTAAGTAACAAAGGCCTTGCACTCGAACTTCTTGAAATTAAAATCAAGTATCATTTAGATTTCGGAACATTATTCTAACAACATTCCTAATTAATTACCTTTTTCAAGTTTTATATTGTTTTATAAATTCAAAAAAAAAATGTTTTGTTTTCTAATTTACAAAAAAAATGTCCCATCGTATAACTAAATGGTATTTAGATTGTGGTAAAAAAATGTGGAATTTTTTCTTATTCTTTTTAATGTTTTACTGTTTCAGCTCGTCAAAATTTGTTGTTAGAGAGGGTTTTATATAAAGAATAAATTCAAATCAGTACCTAAATATTTGGTTTTGGAAGTTATGGAGGGAAAGATATGCGGTCCGAGGGATTCTTTTGGTAAATATAAGTTCTAAAAATAGCTCTTTACGCTTTACGGGAAAAGTTTGCCGACCTCTCAGGTAACGTTTGGTTGATTAAAGGGGTTTATGAGATTTTCAACTGCAGAGACTATTTCCCCTATTCATTAAAAAATTCTTCTCATTCCGATTGAAAAAAAGGGAAAATTGCCATAAAAAATAGAATAAAATATGGACGAATTTTCTGCTTTGTTTGTTTACATTTAAAACCTGGACTTCCGCTTTGAAGATTCCTTAGCATAGCATTACACCGAAATTACGTAGAACGTAGTAACTGCATTTTAATATAAATAAACAAAACAGGAAACTCGTCCTTCCAGAAAACCGTGCCATTGCATATCTGTAAACTAGTGATGTGTCGTTCACTCCGGAACGAATTCACGGATCCGACTTCTCAAAAGTAACGACCGAATCCGATTCCGACTAAAAGGAACGAATCCTCCAAACGGAACTTAACCGCAGAATCAGATTTACGGATTCCGCGGCATCATGATTCCGATTCAGAATCGCTGATTCGGATACATAATCTTAGAAGAGGATATGTTTCGTTCTGGAACGAACGATATATCATTTGGGGTCGTGGATGCAGATAAGTTTCTTCGCGTGGAGCAGGAGATGCTAAGATTCGGTTGATTTGAATGAATGCAATCGGTTACGTTGTGCATACTGATCGATTTCTGAGGTTGTTTACAAAGGAACCAGTAGAACAGTTGGTTTGATCAATGATTCTTTTGATATTGCTTGAGAAGTAAAAGAGTTGCTAGTAAAAAGAAGATGCAAGTAAAAAGAATTCATAATAATTATAATTAAAAATAATTATAATTTTTTGTTCTTAACTCAAGATTTCAATATCAAAAATAGTTTTATTAGTTGAATCTCGGTACATTGAAATTAATAGATTTGATAAAAACTATTTAAGAGAAAAATTTGAGTCTCTGCTTTTTTCAAACAGTCAAGAATTTTTGGCATAAAAATTTAAGATAAGTTAACAAATAGGCACGCATTTTAAAAATTATTAAGAAATAATATTTTTCCATTTGAGAAATTTAAAAAATTACTCATATACGTCGAATTTTTCTTTATATACCTTTTGGTTTTGAACATTTCATTTCAGTATGATGCTTACGTGGCAAGAAGGTCGGTAGAACGCCATATTTCGTCGAACCCAGCTGACATGAGTTCGAATCGCGGGCAGGCATTGTCGTTGCAAGACAGAATTTTGAAAATTTTAATTTCGTAAATTTTCTTTATAAAGTTATTTTATAATATATATTCAGCATTTTATTTTATTTTGATGAACCTGAACCAAACCTGATCTATTATTAGATAGATTTTAAATAATTCCTATTCTAACTTATTAGTTCCCCCATACTTATATATGTTTAGGAATTATTTAAAATTTATCTAATAATAAATCAGGTTTGGAAATAAAGAGTAAAATAAAATAAAATGCTGAATATATATTATAAAATAACTTTTTAAAGAGAATATCCGAAATTAAAATTTTCAGAACATTGTCTTGCAACGACTATGCCTGCTGAGATTTGAACCCATGTCAACAGCGTTCATAACACGACGTTCTCCCGACCAAGCCACGTATGCACGTTTTGTCCTGCATATTTAAATGACATGTATAGTTTGCTCAAAATTTAAAAGCAATTAATTCAACTGACAGTAATTTACTAAAAAATTACATTTTGTTAATATAGTTAATAACAGATTTTAACAGCAGTGGATCTTTGATAACTGCAAAGAGTTGTTTTATATTCCTTGATAATGATTAAAAGATTTTTTTTTACCGTGGAGCTCATTAGAATTGGGTGAGATTATATTTAATTAGAAAGAAATCTGAGCTGAAATTTCATTAGTGAACGCTTCAGTAAGTATATTGTTTCCAACAAATTAAATGACATTCATGGGAAGTCCTAACCAGATAATAGAAATCAAAAGCGTCTCAAAATACTGAAGGTTCTAGCGAAGTTTCGTCAAATTCACTAACGACATTTTAAATAATTAACAGAAATATTAATTTAAAAATAGTTAGTAATTAAAATTAATTAGTAAAATTATCATCAATATAAATAATTATCTAATTATAATTATTAATCAAAATTATTGATTAAAATTAATATCAATATAATTATCTAATTATAATTATGAATTAAAATTAATATCAATATAATTAACTATCTAATGAAAATTATAATTTTGTTGATTATGATTCATAATTATATTAAAATACTAGTTCAATAATGAAGATTATCACAGTAATTATGGGCGATAAATCCATTTATGTTTCGGAGTCGGAACGAATCCGCGGATCCGGATACGCAACCGGACTCCACGAAAGGAACGAAAATGACACATCACTACTGTAAACTCAGAGTAAGTTTCCTCTGAGACTGTAAACGTCAAATCAATCATGGCATTTGTGCCGAAAAAGGAGGTCAGATCGTTGCGCATGCGCAAACGCCTAGCAGCTGACCAAGGAACCAACGTGTTATAAGTTCTCTTGAACTGAGTATATTTTGAACGTATTATAGAAGCAAACCAGGTCGTTGAAAATTTAAGTCTTTATAGATTTTTTTACCTGCTTTCATAGAAACAAATGTGCTCTTATTTTTGAAAGGTTTTTATAGCCATAAAGGTAAGTTTTGTGTTTTCTTTAATAATATATTTTTTTGCTTAATTCCACTGTAAACTAAAGATTATGTTACAGTCTCGTGGCTCATTCGCGAAACTTTCGCCAACCGTTAAAATGCTCGCCAAACACTCACTATATTAGATGAAAGAACTTGTTTTTTTTTTGGAGATTGACACATTTGGCGCGTTATCGCATGAAAAAAAAATCGATGGTAGCAACCTTAATTAAAATCTGTTTAGTTCTGTTCTGATTATTGAGTCCTTTATTCCTGATTAATATTACTCGCAAACAGCAAATTAGTATATTTATGTGTTTTATGAATACCTAAAATTTCAATAATAGAATAGACATTCAAAGCACAATGGAGAAAGTATGGCAAATAATATGTTTTTCAGGAAATTTCTTGACCTATTTAGATTCTTGGAGAACAAGGATAAGAAAACACCAGCAACATGAAAGAAGATTAAAGGGTGTGCAGTGACAAGTTTTAATTGTTATTCCAAGAATAATATATGGACCTTTCAGTTCTCACTCACCGAATTTTTTAGATGTCACTGTATTTTCCAGTACAATACATTTGTATGTGTATTTTTCTGCCACCACACATCAATGTGAATATGTCAAAAACCACAGAAATAATTGCCTTTTTAATTATGTGATATAGAGTCCTTTTTTAAAGAGAGATGGCCATCAGGCAACTATTATTTTAATGTTATGTTCTGTAGATCTGTTTGTTGAACTCTGACAATACAAAATGCAAACAAATTGGTGACATCCATGACATCTGTTACCAGATGTCCTGGACACCTGGGTCTAATAGATTCACAGACCAGAACATCCGAAAGGAAGAAATAACAGGGCTTCCTATGCCTGTGACTTGTCATTCACTTTGTTTACTACTTGGCGATAACTCTTGGCGACCATCCACAAGTTTTTTTCTCTTGACCAAATCAGATCGGCAATAATTTTAGCCCATCTTTTGATGGCAATTTTCATTTCTTTTTTGATTACGGATTGAGACAAACTTTGAAATGAATAGGGGATAATAGCCTTTGTTGCTGAAAATCCCAAACCCCCCTATCAAATCAAATCATCCACAAGATCTGTTATATCCCCACATGTGTACATTAAATGAAAATTTTGATGGGCATATAAATATATACAAATTGCAAAAGATATCTTCTGAAGTGCTGCTTAAAAAAAATGTTTAATTTTACAAAATCCCTTCATACTATATTACTTGAAATGTTCATGGAACAGATTTAGGTAACAAATTGCAATTACTAGCAAGAAGGATTATCAAAAATTTTTCAGTAATTGATGTCTGATCATAACATTAATTATAAAGTAGCGTCTTAAATTTATCACTTTTCACATATTTGCAAAATTACCATTATAAATTGCCAATTCAGAAAGCAGTTTTTCAAAATTGAAATTCAGGGCCGCGGTGGCCTCGTGGTAAGGTCTCGACCTCGGGGCCGGAGGGTCGCAGGTTCGAAACCCGATTCCACTGAAGATCCGCCGTGTATGGGGCCTGTTGCACGCTAAATCATACGTAGTGGCCAAACGTCCTCCCGTTGGTGTGGCGCGGAAGTTTGGAGAGGGGGGTGCCAGCTCAGGTGTCGTCCTCGTCACCTGACCGCGGTTCAAAATTACGAGGTCCGTCCCTAAATAGCCCTCGTGTTGCTTCAAAACGGGACGTTAATATAACCTAACCTAACCTAAATCAAAATTGAAATTCATTAACCATGACAAAAGAAAGCCAGACTGGTCTGGCAATGATATCATTTGAAAATAAAATTGAAGCCTGTCTTGTTTATAATATATTAATTCAAACATTTGTTAAAGCGAAAGTTTGAAAAATAAGTTTCTCATGAAAAATATTAATTGCAATATATATTCATCTTTAATCGTTAATGTATTATTGTTTAGTATGGGAGTTGCTGAAAATTATATATTTCCCCTTTTTTGTGTAATTTAAATACTGCTTTGTTGACTAAAATAAAAAACAATATATTTTTATCTTGTGCAGTGCGTGTGAATACAAGAGTATATATTATTACACGAGTTTCTCTTTGCCTAATGATGCCAAAAACCCTTGAGGGGCCTTGATCACTGGTGCATGTATTCTTGCATATTCTGATTATTCCTGACGCAAGGTATGATGACTAAATTTCATTATTATTAATTTTTGTTTTTCCTCTCTTTCGCAATCTGAATGCATTATTTATTCTGGCTTGCGTTTATTGACAGTCCTGTATTAAAAATTGGAACATTTTAAAGCAAGAGAAAAATTTATTTAACATTTTTCATTTAAAATATTGTACTATCATAATTCTATCTTTTCTTCTGTAATAGGAAAACCAGTCCTTTACATTACTCATTAATTAATTGATATTTGGACTGGCTGGAACATGGTACTAATGCAAGGGTCTGTGGTATCCTTACTGGAGTAGCCCTTGGTCTGGGGAACTTGGCCCCAAAGTCTGGGGTGGTGCCAAAGCAAAAAAAAATGGTGTCATAGGACATGAGATTTTCAGAAAAATGGAAGTTATATTTTAAAAATAAATTTGTTGAATATATTATTTTAGTCTCAGCAAGACCATTATTATAATCTTAAGTATACCCTAGGTTTCAAAATTATCTCTAAAACATTATTAAGTCATATTGGCAAGTAAATCATAATTGGCATATTTTTAAGTAAAAGTTTGTTTGACATTTAAAATACAGACATTGTGGAATTTAAAAAATATTTTGGTTGGGTGCCATATTGTTGCTTTGCCCAGTTGGTAAAGTTACCTCTGGCTGATCCTGTATCCTTATATGTATAAAGTAAAATTCATAAATCCATTATCATTACATGCTCATTAATCACATGCATAACTAAGTGTAAAATTTAATATAAAATAGATAAATAATAAAAGATAATCTTTTTAATTTTCAAAGTAGCATTTAAGTTGTGTATTTTTTTTTCATTTATTGTTATTAATTTGCAATCAATAGTTTGTTAGCTTACTTAGGAATGCATTTACAACTGAGTTAATAATATAACTTAACTAAACTATGTACATCCGAGTTAACTTCATATTGCAATTTAATAATAAATTTTCATACCCTGTCTCTTGTGAATGTTTGATTCAATTTAATAACATCAAAATAAGCTTCAACAATTGTATCAACTTCAGTATTTAATTTTTTAGTAACAGTGGGACACTTGCCTGCAATTAGATGAATGACAGTTTAATTTTTGGTGTGCAGATACAGGTGTGTTATGGCACTTCTGAATGGGTAGTAATCCTACTTATTTAAGTATATACTCTTTAATAAATTACTTATTAAGAAAATAAAATTTTATGTTATCTTCAAATCAAAGTTCTCTATATTTATTTAACTTAAAATACTTTTTTAGATCGGGAAGCTTTTGTGAAAATACTGCATTTTATGAGCACTTTTAAAGTTGTTAAAAATATTTTAAATCTAAAACTGGTTTAGAATTCGTGAAGATTATAAATTCAGTTGAGATGAAGTAAATATAAAAAGAAATAATAAATTCAACTCTATGATGCCTTTATAAACAGTTTTCATAAAAAAAAATCATTGTAATGATTTCTTTTTAAATGTGAAATCAAGCATCATGCTCCGAAAAAAATTTATTTTTTCAAAGGTTTCAGAAATGATTATTTTTCATTTATTTATTTCAAATTTGAGAATATTGGTTTGATGCCAAAGGATTCTCAACAAGACATCATTACATGATAATTTTCTTTTCACAATCTTTTTTCTGAAAAAGTCATTTTGTAATTATAATGCTGATACAAGTTAAGATTATAAGCTGATTAATAAAATGAACTGCTATTGTGTTAAAAAAAAAAAGAAAGAAACTGCAGTAGGGAAAAAAAATATGAATTATCTAACTGGTCATATCCAAAATATTATGCACTTCTATTTCCTAAATTTTATTTATGCCGAATCATGTCATAAAAAATATTTTAAAATAAATTGTCCAATATAAGCCAGACAAAAATTGAAAAATAAATTAAATTGTTAAAGCAGATAGGGCTTCGGGGTGTTATTTGGGACGGTGGCAAAATGTATTGTGACGATTTGTTTCATTTAAATGCACAAATAAATAATCTGACAATCCTCTTTAAACTGTCAGTATAAAGGAATTTACACGACTTAATAACAATTAAAAAGTAAATTATGTAAATCCAACTGAAAGTGATGTGTTACTAAATGTTAAGTATCGCAAAATGCAAGTGCCGTTTTATGTATTTAACTCATTACGTCTATTCTATGGCTGAAATTAACCTTAATAACATATTTATTAAAGAATTTATGCACCTTTTACTATATCGGAGTTTTTTTTACCATTTTTAATTTTATTTGTGAGACGTTGGCAGTTTTAAATTTAAATTAATGGATAATTTTCTCAGCTTCATTTTACAACAAAGAATGTTAAATTCTGCTGAAAGTGCATAAGAAATAAGAATGATGCAATTATGTGTTAGTCACAAATTAAAGAAAATAAATTGCTCGTTTTTGTTCATGTGGATTCGGATGTATCAACACCAACATTCATTCCAACAAACTCGCCCTTGCATAATTTTAACCATTTTTCTTACTTTTTAGAGTTCATTTTGCATTGGTCCAATATTTATAATTTTACTTAAAATGCATCTAGGTTAAACTTTAGTCAAAACCTCTGCTTCAAAGTTTTTCGCATTTTTATGGAATAAAAAGTACATTCCCCTTTTCAAATTTCTTTTTAACCTTTTGACCGAAATATCAGCCATCGTAACCACTAAGGATCATATTTAGTGAATAGTTATTTTTTCAAAGGTGTTCTAATTAGAAAGTTTATGAATTAAAATTTTCTATTAATGTGTCTGGAATGAGAATTGACACTTCATTTAACATGTTAGTCGCTCCGATTCGCGTCTGAGATTCGAACCATCCATCAATTAGATGACTCATTCTCTGTTATCTCTTAACTGCAGTAGAGGAGGGGTTCATCTGATTAGAGAGTGGGTTATGAATCGTACTAGATTCATATGGCGATCAACTTGTTAACCCTTTCACCACGGCTGTTTGCTTCGCTATAACGGCGCCACTGAACAAGACCCTGCGCCAGAAGTGTACACAATCGACGTGGACAATGAATGAGTTTGGGTTTCCGTCTTACACCTGAACATCGCCGCCTTGGCATGCCCTTAGAAGAAAAGCCACTTTTCTTAAAAACAATGTATTCATAATTCTACGTAAACAATAATTATTATTAGTAAAACATGCCCTTAGCCTTGGCATGCCTCATGCCTTGGCATGCCCTTAGAAGAAAAGCCACTTTTCTTAAAAACAATGTATTCATAATTCTACGTAAACAATAATTATTATTAGTAAAACATAATTAATATATATTATATAATATAAAGATTAATTATTGTTCGAATGAATGCTGCAGGTTATAAAAATGGGATTTAGCTGTCCCTTTTTACTTTCTCGTATACAAAGAGAAATTATTCTAATCGTCAAAAAATTCGAACTCGAGATTTTGACGACTCTCCACGTTTTAGACCGCCCTGAGTCCGAAAAACACAATTTTGGAATTATGTCTGTCTGTTTGTCTGTGAACACGATGACTCGAAAACTATTAGAGCTACGGGGATGAAATTTGGTATGTGATCTTTAAACATAATATGTAGGTTTCTGTCAAACTTTGGAGAAAATCCATCCACGGGAAGTTTGTCTGTTTGTCCGCGGTCATGTGAACACTATAACTCAAAAACTTGAATAGCTAGATGGATAAAATTTGGTACACAATTTTATCATCATGATTGTAGGTCCATATCAAAGTTTGGACCAAATCCGTAGAAGGGTTGTTGGACTGTATAATCGCATACTTGTAAAAATTATATCTCGTAAACCCTTTGGCTTAGATAAATAAAAATTGGTATGACGGTTGCTAACATTAATTATAGATCTGTGCCCAAATTTCTTTCCAATTGGTTAAAAAAAAACTGTTCAAATTGCATATTCAATTTTTTAAATCCGATTTCCCATGCTCATGCGTACTGGTAGCAATCTCTGTGCACACGGAAGGATTACGTCACTTTGTCCTTGAGCTGGCAAGATTGGAAGTATGTGATTAGATGCGTTTTAATCGGTACGCATCTCTTTGAATTTGATTCTTTACCTAAATATTTTACAGTCGCTATAATCTACAATGAAAAACCTTCTGATAGTCATTGGATTCTGGGTTACAGTAGGTTAGAATTTTTTTTATCCACGCGGGGGGAGGGGAAACAGCACCTTTTGGGAGAAATATACGAGAGAGTTTAGGGGAGACCACTCCCGCTGGTTCCTTCATGAATCTGTTGTATATTTTTGTTGCCTCGCAATGCCAATTGTTGGTTTTCAAGTCCAAATAAAACTTTTGGTCATCAATACTAGTTTTAGGACCGATAAAGTTGGGATATTCGGAAGTTAGTCATCTGAATGTGTAAAAAAGATAAATTCCTTCGCGAAATTACTAGGAAAAATCAACGTTGTCTCGCATGTACATATATCCAAAAAATTATCTAGCAATATAAAAAATTTGGTCTTAGTGATAATTAGTTTGAAAGAGGAACAGAAAAGAATTCTCAGTACTGCGATAACAGAAAAAAAAAATAGCAAAACGATCATTGGTTCATTGCTATATCTACTTCTTCAATAACACGGACATACAGACAGACAGACTTCCCGTGGACGGATTTTGTTCAAAATTTGATAGAAACCTACAAATTATGTGTAAAGACCACATACCAAATTTTATCCCCGTAGCTTTAATAGTTTTTCAAGTTATCATGTTCACAGACAGACATAGTTCAAAAATTGTGTTTTTCGGACTCGGGGAAGTCTAAAACGTGGAGATTCGTCGAAATCTCGAGTTCGAATTTTTTGACGATTGCAATACTTTCTCTGTGTACTTCGTATACGAGAAAGTAAAAAAAGGGGAAGTTGAAGCCTTTAATCACATCTTGAGGTGTTAAGCGTATCTTTGACTCCGAGCAGTGGCGAATTCAGGGGGGTGGCTATCGGGCTGCAGCCCCCCACCCAGAACTAGACCAGCATTATTTTATTTAAAATCGCTACAGCTGTTTTTTCTTAATCTCCCTTTCAAAAAAGTTAAAACATTTCTTCCTGGTTTTGGACAGGCTCGCAAGTTTTCCCACTTTTGTAGTCATTCCACTCGTATTTGCAGCGTTGACACGGTCAAAAACATGGTTTTGCTAGTTATTTCATTATGCCTTTTGTTAAATTATTGAAAGTATTGTAGTGTTCTTTATGATTCTTATTGTCATGTGAGTAAAGTCTGTAAAGTAAAAGTGTTTTGGTTTACATAAGCCATGTGATTTGACATTCGTCACTACGATACAAAACTTTTTATACCTCAGCACCACCCCCAGATCCAAATCCTGGATTCGCCACTGACTCCGAGGTATCCCAGTGATTTGGTATCTCTGTCGTAAGCTGGTCAATCACGCCCGCTCCACACAAAGCAGATCCATCCACTACAACTCACTCGGACCTCCATCTTCTCCGATTTCCTTTGTGAACCACACTCCCCTAATTATCCTTCCCCCAACCCGCATACCTACTCCCAAGTGCTGATTTATGGCCCAGCAGTCCAAATGGAGCGATGGATATCCAGCCTTCAGCCGGCCATTCACTTCACAGTCAAATTGTATATTTTGGAAAGCGAGAAGGAAAAAGCGATAAAAATCTATGGAAATGAGCCGAACGGATTGCCATGATTGGAATTCCGTCTAGACGGAAATCGGAACGAAAAAACAGAGGGACCCTGAAAGAGGCTAGCAAAAAGAACATTGCCTTGCGTAGATTGAAGCCTCGCTTCGAGGATAGCATAAATTAAAATCTGCTGACTGGAGAAAATCTTAGAGCGATTGACAAGCAGCTGTACATAGGGAAAGAAGATGCCCCCCCCACCTTCGTTCAGAGTTAGCATCCTTGTGAATGGCGTGCCTGTTTTTTTTCGATTAAAATGGGTGGGGGAAAAAACGGACTTAGGACAAATGGCATGGCTATCCTTCAAGTGAATGGCCGGCTTTCCGTTCAAATTCTGATCGGTTTTTCGCATTGACGACCGGTTTTGGCGTGGAGTGCTCATGAATGCCCAGTTTTACTCTCCCTCCCATATTCTACTCAGGCTATCTTTCTACTCCCTCGACGGCAAGCATCGGGGCTTTCCATAAGAAACCTTCACAGCTTTTTTTTGTGTCTTGCTTTGCATGCACAACTAAATGTTGGATATTTGTGTTCTCTGAGAAAAGAAAAAAGGGAGCTGGCCTCTTTTAAGAGATGTCGTCCTCTAACACCAGAACCCCCTCTTTCATTAATATTCATTTTGTAACTTTCATTAACACGTTGACGCTTACTCTGAAATCGGTGATGGACGACAAAAGCAACTTTTTTTTTATCGTTAATTAGTTCATTCTTGGGGAGTTTCATGAAGATTTCAAATTTACAGAATAAAATTATTATTTTTCCTATCAAATTTTCCAAAAAAATGGCGGACGTCAATGGCCGTCATTTGTTTTTAAAATCTCGATTTATATTTATATATATATATATATATATATATATTTAGAAACCAATATAACTTTATTTTTCAAATTAATTCAGTTAATTTGAATCCATTTAGATTTTTCTGTAATACAAAATTAAAAAAATGAAGAATAATCACCTATATTAGCATTTCAAAAATATTGAAATAATTTAGTTATACAAAATTCAATTTTGAGAAACATTTGTTTTCTTGATAAAAAAACACTTAATAATAAGTATTTCATCATTCATTCTTGCCAGAACAATGGAGACTTTCAAAGGAAATAGATTTAACACTGATATACATTTTAATAATTTATTTATAATACTAAGAATATAGGACGGCAATAGTCGTCATTTGCATCTACAATCTCAAGCATTGACCGTCCATAGACATCATTTACGTCAACATCTTAATATTCATTCTTGCTATTCACTGTCTGTACCCATCTACCTTTACATTTGAAACAGTGTTCTGATATCTACAACCTTATTATTATTATTGTTTTTTATAGCAGTGCTCGCTGTTCGAGATGTGTAGTTGGAAAAGAAGGTAAGTGAAACGTTTTCACTTTTATTTTGCTGAAAATACAGGGTTGTTATAATTCAAGTTCACCTGTTGAGAAGGCTCTAGGGCTCCAAACGAAACAAAATTTCACTGTCGTAGAGTACAAGTTAGAGATTCAAGAAATCGCCGAGAGAGGGCGCACTCAATTGACTGAACTCGGAACACTTTCTTTTTTGTGGTTACTCTCAATTCTGTATTCGTTACACAAGGAGTGATGTCTGCAGGCGCTCTTAAGTTTGTAAATTAATCGTAAACTCCATTTGTATATTCGTCTATTCTGATGGTATTCTAATCGTAATGTCAATTCGGATAATAAAGACGTTATATCATTTCGAAAAAGAGGCGAGTCACTGATTTTAGTCTGTTTTCTTAACTTACGTTAAATTTAAAATTAATAATTATGTAATCCTCATGCATGTATTGTTTATATATACAGAGATGATTTCAACCTAATTCAGTGGCGAATCCAGGATTCGGTTCTTGGGGAGGGGGGGGGGGGGGGGGAGGTCATAAAATTTTTTTATCGTAGTGACGAGTGTCAAACCTCATGGCTTATGTAAACCAAAACACTTTAATTTTACGGGCTTTCTCCTCCTGACAATAAGAATAATAAAGAGCACTACAATACTTTCGATAATTTAATAAAAAATACAATGAAATAGCTGACCAAAAAATGTTTTCGACCACGCCAACGCTACAAGTGCAAGTGGAATGACTAGAAAAGTAGGAAAATTTTCGAGCCTGTCAAATCAGAAAGCAATGTTGTCACGATTTTATTACTATTCTTTTTAAATGAAAATTAAGATCAAACAGTTGTAGTGATTTTAAAATAAATCAAGAATTTTGGTTCAGCTCTGGGGGGGGGGGGCGGCAGCCCGAAAGCCCCCCCCCTGGATTCGCCACTGACCTAATTCAATTCTTAAATCATATTCGCATTCTAAATCAACACAAGTGATACGCTCTGTTAAAACCGAAAAAAAGGAAAAAGTTAAATTTTTCGTCAATAGGTGGCGCTACGCCAATACTTGAAGTGATTTTTGCAGATTTTTTTATAACTGAAACGAAACTGAATGGTTCATTTCAGTTTTTTTTATTATTTTTTTAAATTCTAATTAAAAACGTTGCCGAAATTCAGTTCTGAACATTCAGTCTTTTTTCGTTCAAAATTATCGTTTTTATGCAAGAGAGTGAGTGCACCACTTCACATTACTTTTTTTTGTTTGTTTTCATAGAGCGTATCACTTGTACTACATTCTAGTAAGCATTTGCTTCGCTTTGAGCCATTGAAACGGTTCTAGAATCTTCTGAACAGGCGAACTTAAATTATAACAACCCTGTATTTCTCTAAGATAAATTTTCTATCAGTAAAGTTCGTAGTGACCCCTAAGGCCGAGCGCATATTTGCACACAAGGGACGCAGGCAGTGCTGTTTCGTTTCTGTAACTAACATTTTCCACGATAATTATCCGAAATATTTAGGACTACCACGTTCCATGGCAGTAATGTACGTCACGTAACTTACTGTTCGTTTAAAAATCCTGAGACTAGCACTTTTGGACAATTTTACTACGAAAGGGGTGACAGGCAATCAGTAAGATTAGCGCTTTTTCGGTTGTTTTTCGTTTGGTCATGACCTTCGTCCGATTAGGTGGATTTTTTTTTTAGTTAGTCGTTGCAGCAAATCTATGAAATGGGAACAAGAAGTTTCGATATACTGCCAAGTAAAATTTAAAATTCTCCCTCTCCATTTTTCACTTCACCCCTATATAGGCGAAATCAACTTCGCCTGGCGCAAAAGCAGGGGGGGCCTCCGTATCTGGGGGAATCACCACCCCCCCCCCCCCCACAGTTATTGTGGTACACAGAAAGTGTACGGCTGTCTGTTACTCTCGTGTCTCCAATTTGCCATGATAGTATGACGCATGTGCCAGAAAACAGATTTAAGTGTAAATATATCCTCTAACTAATCAATTCAAAAGACCTTGTTTCCTTGAATGGACCGCCATACAATAACGTTAAACTTCCCTTTCAGGCACCAAAAATCTAGGTTTAAAACTTTCAGGCCCGCTATGTTCAGGTGTAAACCAATAATTGTCGGGTCTAAATTTTTAAAAAACAGTTTTGCAACGGAAAGTTGAGATTCTAGAGCTGGTGTACTCTGCAAAACATCCCATCACTGCCATGAAATTTTAAAGAAATCGAAGGAAAACTGATTGAATTGGTGCGCAATTGACCAATTAATTGTCTTGCGACACTAGCCATTTGCTAAGTTAGTTTACTTAAATCAAGAAAGTTGGAAACACAATGAAACTTGGCTAATTCGAATATTTTCTCAGGTCCCTTGAGTTTCCTATCAACGTAATGTTAAAATAACCTCTGTAATCTGATAATATAAATATAAAACAAAAGTAAAAAAAGAAAGAATGTAGATAAGAAACGATAACAATACGCCTTTTTGCGTGCTCAACGCAACAGCATCAAGTGATTGCATCAACAGAAAATTACAACGATTAATATTAAAAAAATCATAAAATATAATTTAAAATGTAAAAGAAAATATTTAAATTGGAAGGAATGAATGAGAATTTAAATGACGAACTTTCTCGAAGACCACTCGCCATTGAAGTTCTAAAATGGACAAAATTTTCTGTCAAGGGTATGTTTATAAATCAAAAATATACCCTTTGTGGCCTGAATTTTGTCCGGCCTCAATGCAAGAAACATTTTGAAAAAATCAAGAGGCAAAAATACCTTAATAAAAATCCAAAAGATACTGGAGTGTGTAAAATAATTTACTCTCTCTGCCGAAATTATGATGAAGACAAGAGACGCCTATAGCATCTGAGATTCAGTGGTGCAAATGAAATTCCAATGAGTGCCTTTTCATATTATTTATTATGAGTAAATGATAAATATAGGAAGATATGACATTATAAGTTATTTACACTATTTACAAGATTATAGTAAGACTTCCCATCACTTTCCATTCAAGCCATTCCTTCCGTTTCCATGCCTGCCACGCAATCTAACTCCCATGGCGGAGGAAGCCGTTGCCACAAGATGCACAAAAGCGCCATCTGGGAAGAATCCGTAACACTCCCCACCTGAACTTACATAAGTTCACTTACCTTATTCCAATAAAAAAACATATACATGAAGAAATACAAAGAATATCAAATACAAAAATCAAACATTTCGATACAAAATTTTCTTGCAATAAAGGAAACATTCAATGATTTAGATTTCAAATATATAAAAATAAATATTATGTGATGTATACCTCAGAAAGAAATTAATAATTTGCATTTCAATTAAACTTGCATAATTAAGGATTAATTTCAAGATTACTAACAAGTTGTACTGAGCGTTTTATATTCCCTTTAGGAGTTTTGATCAGAAGAGAACGAACTTTTCCGTCTCGTCCAGGACATAGTTCCAAAATCCTTCCCATCATCCACATATTTCTAGGATAACGCTCATCATTTATCAAAACAATATCATTTACCTTAAATGAAATAATCTTACCTGGCTGTGTAGAGATATAAGCAGATCGCAAATTAAGTAAATATTCTTTCCTCCACCTATTCCAGAAATGATTCATAAGTGTTTGTTGGTATTTAAACCTTTTCTCCAAAGAATTTCTATTTATGCTTAACTCCTCAATTTTAGGTTGTACAACAGGTAAAGACATTAATCTTTTCCCTACTAGAAAATGAGAAGGAGTGAGTGGAGAAGGTTCGGAGGGTTCATTGTACAGATACGTAATAGGTCTAGAATTAATAATAGCTTCGATTTCTGAGAATACAGTTTCCAATTCCTTAATAGAAAGAGATGATTTACCAATAATTTTCTTTAAGCAAGTTTTAATCGTACGTATCTGTCTTTCCCAGAAACCTCCCCACCATGGACTCCGTTCAACAATAAATTTCCAAACAACTCCTTTGGAAGCAAACACTTTTTTAACTTCAGGATTATTAATATATTTCCACCATTTTCTCAATTCACTATTCGCTTTTTTAAAAGTCTTTGCATTATCAGAATATAATACAGAACATAAACCTCTACGAGAAATGAATCGTCTAAAAGCTAATAAAAAGGAATCAGTACTCATATTAGGAACTAATTCTAAATGAACAGCTCTTATAACAGCACATGTAAATATTATTAAATAGCATTTAGTATTAGAATCATTGACATAAAAAGGTCCAGCAAAGTCCACACCGGATACATCAAAAGGAGAATGTTCTTGAATTCTGTCAGGAGGTAGAGGAGCTACCACCTGAGTTCCAGTTTTTACCTTATAACGTCTGCATATAATACAGTCATTGAGTACATTTTTAACAAATTGTCTACCTTTGATAATCCAGAATTGTTCTCGCAACTGCGTTAGTGTACCATCAACACCTAAATGACACATTCTTACATGAGCATCCAATATGAGTAATTTCACAAATTTATCTTTTGTTGGAAGAAGCCAAGGATGTTTGGCCCTCACTTCCTCATTAGAGAACTCTAAACGACCCTTTAATTGTAGTAATTGGTTATCATCAAGTTCGGGATTCAAATTATATATAGATGAATCCTTAGAGATAATACCCTTGGAGAGAAGTTGCTTAAGTTCACGTCCAAAATGTTTCAGTTGAGTAGCCTTGATCCAAGAATACAAGGCTTCCTGAAGTTCCGAAGCACAAAGAGGTCCACGTAATTTTAAGGGACCAGGTTTGGCATTGTGAACAAACCTTCTCACCCAAGCTGTAACACGTAAAAGTTTACCAAGGTTGCTGTATTTATCAATGTCAATACAGCCAGAAATACAGTTATCATCATTGGTAGTAGTTACCATTGTATTAACTATGGCAGTACGCCGTCGCTCCGATGCAATTACCTCTTCACCACACATTCCATCAGGGGGATTTGGCAAACATTGCACAGGCCATGACTGTACCGGCTGAGACAACCAGGCTGGTCCCATCCACCAGAGAAAACTCGTCAGGAATTTTCTCGTTGATTCTCCTCTTGTAGTAAAGTCGGCAGGATTTTCGGAGCCACTACAGTGGTTCCAACAGTTTGGAGGAGTTAGTAACTGCACCTGAGCCACTCTATTGGAAACAAAGGGTTTCCAAATTTTCGATGATCCTTTCAGCCAATGGAGGACTATTTTAGAGTCACTCCATAAAAATATTTCCTTAGTCAAAGATGGAAAAGTGTTCAGTAAGTATTTTGCTAAGCGAGCAGCGATGAGTGCTGCCATCAGCTCCAATCTTGCTAGGGTCAAGGTCTTTAAAGGAGCAACCTTACTTTTAGAAATAATAAAGCTCACTTTAACTCTTCCTTCTTCTGTGATGTATCGAAAGTACGCCACAGCCCCATAAGCCTTAGGACTGGCGTCACAGAAGACGTGAAGCGAAATTTCTCTCATTCCTGCATTTGAGAACAGTTTACGCTCAATCTGCAAATTATCGATATGAGCAAACTCTGAACACCAAGTTCTCCATTTTTCCTCTAAACCACTTGGTAACTGTTCATCCCATTTAAGGCCCTTTTCCCATAATTCTTGCATAAGGATCTTAGCCGTGATTACAAATGGACTAATTAGTCCGCAAGGATCGAAAATCTGAGATATTATTCTCAGTACATGTCGCTTGGTAGTTCCATTGGCGATTCCAGATTCCAAGGAATTCCTAACATCTCTTAAATTTAACTTAATTTTATCCTCAATTGGATCCCAATTTAATCCCAAGAAACCTGATCCTTGTCCATGATCGGTATTTTCCTTATACCCATTTTCACACCAAAGTTTATTCAGTTCGGAACAGTTAGTCCTTAATTTCCTCAAATTAAATCCAGCGGAGCGTAATATTTCTATAGCCGATGAAGTTAACTGATAAGCATCCTGAGCGGTTTCTGCCCCATAATACAAGTCGTCAACGTATAAGGAATTTAACATTTCGTAACATTTGGGATAATCATCCTTAAATTTCTTTATATGAAATTTTAAAACACAAGCCAAAGCAAAGGGAGAGGTAGTTAACCCAAAGGGAAGACGATTAAGTTGAAATGTTTGTGTTGAATTAACTGTATCATTCGGAAACCACAAAAATTTTAAATACTTTCTATCTTCCTCTGCAATCTCTATCATAAGAAATGCTTTTTCTAAATCTCCACAAAACGCAACTTGATTCTCCCGAAATTTAAGTATCGCATCCAATATATTTACATAAAGATTAACCCCCGTTTCAAGCGAATCATTCAAAGATTTTTTATCTTCATTTGCCTTACTACTACAATCATACACAATTCGAACTTGAGACGTAATTTTATCATCGCGGATTACCGCTCTGTGAGGCATATAATATCCTGATTTTATATCCTCATTTACACATTTCCCCACAATATTACTTTCTAATTGATCCTTAACAATTTGTTTATACTGGTCTGAAATTTCGGGATTTTTATTTAATTTATTGCATAAAGAATTAAAACGCTTTTTCGCAACTTCATAATTAGAATCCAATCCAACTGGGGGTCCCATATTTTCCTTCCACATTAATTTACAAACATACCGCTGTCCGTTAAATTCTAAATTATTTTCAAAGTTCCTTATCAATTGATCATCCCTCTCAGAAAGACCTCGTGTTTCATTAGGGAATTCCTCAATTTCCCAAAATTTACTTAAATCAAATAAAATAGAAGATGAATCCATTACTAAACATACATTCTGACAGCTCTCATCAGAATTATTTCCTTTTCCTACCCCACCTAACAGCCAGCCGAAGCAAGAATTAATTAACCAGATGTTATCAGTTACTCTTATTTTTTCATCATAAACAATATCCCAAAATGAATCACTACCTACAAGAATATCGACTGGAATCTCATTTTCGAATGAGTCAGCAAGTTGAATATTTTTCTCTTTTAACTTGCGCAACGTAGAAAGATCTGGATTATTCAAGGACAAATTTGATATAATTTCTATTACCAGAGCTTCGAGCTTATAAACCTTTGAACTGTCATGCCGACTCTGT
>BGPR01023236.1:8158-24450 GCA_013235015.1 Araneus ventricosus | reverse complement strand
TCATGTAAAAGCAAATTAATGATAAACAAATCGAGGATTTATTAGCTAAAAAAAATCAGTTCGAGTACTTCAGAATATATTGTTGAATATATTAACGAAGTGTTTCCGAATCCGTTGCTAAACAATACTTTTGGACGATTTTACACCTATGTGCAATACGTAAGAAGAGTGCTCTTTCGCAGTTTTTTGTTACTGATCGTTTCAAAATGCCAAGACTAGCACTTTTTGATGATTTTATTCCTAAAAGGGATGATAGGCAATGAGTAAGATGAGCGCATTTCCGGAGTTTACTATTAGGTCACGCTAAGTAAAATGTAAATATCTCCCCCCTCCATTTCTCACTTACCCCTATTTTGGTGAAATCAACTCCGCCTGGTGCAGGCGCAAAAGCAATAGGCATGATTTACTTTTAATTATTTTTTTCCTACATTGATATTCATTTTCTTTTTGAATCGTACTATTTTGTTTTGGTAACCCTACGGACGAGTTTTCTGTTTTGCTTATTTTGGAGTCGCAGACCGTTTTCCGGTAACCGTCCGATTTAAGCAATCGCTAAATGCCTTCGGATACTGCATGAAGCGCCAAATTCAAATCAGTTCTTTCTTTAGTACACAAAGCGTTGAATTCTGTGTTCTTTGAATTCGTTTAATTCTTTTTATTTTCAAACGGCTAAATTCCACGTGGAACGATAGTAATCAGCTAAATCGTTTTGTTAAAAAATTAACAGCCAAACGAGACTTAAAAGTCGCCAAAAAGAGCGATAACGAACAATTAGGCAACCATACAACAAATTTAATATTTTCAAAATATCCTTAAGCAATAACATTACAAAACTCTACTTTAAACATGAATTAACTTCTTCAGAGTGTTGAAATTTTGAAGATTACACTGGAAGTCGGTTGGTATAGCGGAAATGCTGCCAATCCATAATAAGTAAAACAGAAAACTCGTCCATAAACATAGATTTTCGATGTATGTAAGTTCATCAAAGGAAGTTCAACTGTATAACATTTTGCTATAAAAGTAGCATTTCTAATAGTTATAAAATCTCCATACTGTTATTTTAAAATCTGCAGAGAGCCAGATAGAACTTCTATGTGGGCCGCAGTTTGCCCATCATTGATCTATCAGGATTTCACTTCTAAATATTCATAATGGTTTTACTGACGAGCTTCCTAAGCCTGAAAGTCTGATTTTTGATTATTCCAATTCCGAAATTTTGCTTATTTTCTCAAAAGTACAGGGTGTCCGAAATGTATCTTTACTTTTTAAAAAAATTATTAAAAAACAATTAAACAATGATATGCACTTACGGTTTTTTATGTTCCATAAAACAAATATCAAAGATTTTTTTTAATGAAGTGTAAACTAGATGGCGTTACGTCAATGTTTTGCAATTCTCTCGTTTGAAAATGGCTTCACCGCAAGAACAAGCGCAAATTGTAGCGTGGTTTATAGAATTTTTAAATCTGCAACACAGGTACAGAGTGAATTACGGATCACCTACAATCGAAGTCCACCTTCAAGACATAGATCCACAATTTATGAATGGCATGAAAGATTTATGACGACAGGTAGCAGCGTATTGCCAAAATCAAAATCTGGTCGCTCTAGCAGAAGCTTCGATGCAATAAACTTCGTCGTAGTCCTCGTAAATCGATTCGCGGCATGGCCCAGCATTTACAAAGGTTAGGTTAGGTTATCTTAACGTCCCGTTTTGAAGCAACACGAGGGCTATTTAGGGACGGACCTTGTAATTTTGAACCGCGGTCACATGCTGAGGACGACGCCTGGGCTGGCACCCCCTCTCCAAACTTCCGCGCCACACCAACGGGAGGACGTTTGGCCACTACGTATGATTTAGCGTGCAACAGGCCCCATGCTCGGCGGATCTTTGGTGGTATCGGGTTTCTAACCTGCGACCCTCCGGTCCCGGAGTCGAGACCTTACCACTAGGCCACCGCGGCCTCCCCAGCATTTACAAATTCCGAGATCAACTGTGTATGATGTAGTGCATAAAACATTATGGCTTTATGCGTATAAACTTCAATAGTTGCATGAGTTAAAGCCTGATGGTATGCCTCGACGACGAGCATTTGCAGAAGAAATGTTACAAAAAATGGATGATGATGAACATTTTCTACAACATGTAACGTTTTCAAATGAGACAACGTTTCACGTATCAAGTATTGTAAATCGACACAATACTCGCATCTGGGGATTAGAAAATCCTCATGCCGTACCAGTGGCGAATCTAGGATTCGGGACTGGGCCGGGACGGAGGTCATAAAAACTTTGTATCGTCGTGATGAATGTCGAACCTCAAGGCTAAAGTAAATCAAAACTCTAACTTTACAGACTTTACTCACCTGAAAATAAGAATCATAAAAAAAAAACAATACAATACTTTCGATAATTTAATAAAAATTACAATGAAGTAACTAGCCAAAAAATGTCTTCGGCAGTGTCCAAGATACAAGTACAAGTGGAATGACTACAAAAGTAGGAAAATTGTCGAGCCTGTCAAGCCAGAAAGTAATGTTGAAACGTTTTTATCATTTTTTAAAGAGGTAAATTAAGAAAAAGCAGGGTGTAATGATGTTAAATAAAATCAAGAATTCTGGCTTGGCTCCGGGGGGGGGCTGTAGCCCGATAGCCCCTCCCCCCTGGATTCGCCACTGTGCCGTACTGGAGCAAGCAAGAGACAGTCCTAAAGTAAGCGTGTGGTCAGTGGTGTAGTAGCAAAATAAGCAGGGCCGGGACGCTCTAAAAGCAGTGCCAGACTCTCTAAAAGCAGTTCCAGGTCGCTCTAAAAGCAGTGCCGGAACGCTCTAACCTTTGTGATAAAAAGCGCGCTGTTTTAAGGACGTTTTTGCAGTTCATTGTTATTTATTTCTCGTAAAAAAAATCGGTGCCGAAACAGCGTTCCGGTGCGTTACGTCTCCACTACACCCCTGTTTGTGGTGTGGTTTACTGCATGATCGAATTATATGGCCTTTTTTCATTTCCGAAATAACATGCTTCAAATTTTCGCATTTCCTCAAACAGAAGACTTGCAACCCAATATCATTTTCCAGTAGGTTGGGGCACCGCCATACTGGAGTTAGGAGGTGCGAAAGGTTTTAGATGAAAAATTCCCCAGGCGTTGGATTGGAAGAGGTCGTCCAATACCGTGGCAACCTAGGTCTCCAGACATAACACCTTTGGGCTTCTTTTTATGGAGATACGTGAAAAATATTGTTTACCAGTCTCCAATTTGTGACACTGATGAAATGAAAAGTCGAATTACAACGGCCATCCAGACTGTTGATTCTGCAGTGCTTCATAGAACGTGGTTAGAAATCTCGTATAGACTCGATGTGTTACGCACGACTAATGGTGCGCACATGGAAATCATGGAATAAAACATTGCAAAAAATTTTCTTTATGGAACATAAAAAAACCGTAAGTGCATATCATTGTTTATTTATTTTTAAGTATTTTTTAAAAGTGTAAAGATACATTTCTGACACCCTGTACTTTTCTGATCTATACCTTGCGTGTGGCTTGGCAAACCTCGAAGTTCCTACTTGTGGACTGTGGTCGGTGGAATTCCGAACAGACACGCCGTTCCCACAGCGCGTGGCTTGGTAAATCTCTAGGCAGCCCTCGAGTGAACGGATACACTGACGCCCTCTGGACATTCCTCCCTCCTTTGACGTACAAGCTATTTACCTCCATAACGCGAGAAACAACAGATGCACTTACAAGCCCACGAGCCACATCGATTCTTACTGTTCTGACGACGGGAAATAACGCGAACAGCGGACGAAACTCATGGAAAGACAGGCCGTAGGAACGCAACTTTAGACATGGCTGTAAATATGGGAAGACAGATTGTAATTACTTTTTGATTGGAAAAGAAAAATATAATATCCTTAAAACGAATTATTTGATCCGATCAGCCGAATTTGTTTCTTTTATGCAAGTCCGGATTATCAAATAGACAAAATAAACAACGGCCATTCATGACATATCTAGAGCTCATTTTAAAATGAAATAAAAATTATCAAAATCGGTTTAGTGGTTGGGATTGGGGAACTCTGCCAACGTTTTCCCAATTTCTCTCGAAAATAGAGAGTGGTTGGGAGCAGTCGACCATTGATTACATATCTAGACGTCATTAGCTTCCGTATGAAATAAAAATCGTCGAAATCGGTCCAATTGTTGGGGTTGGTGAATTGTCATTTTCCCCCTTACAGAATGTAGTGTGTTTTTTTCGATTTCTCTTGAAAATGGAGGGTGGTGGTGCGGGCACGCGACCTTTGTTAGGCACAGGAAGCGAGTCTGCCAATATCACTTGTTAGTCTCGTAAAGTAGAGACAGGCAGCTTGAGTAACACTAGTTATGAAGAGCTGCTGGATAATAAACTAAATGCGTCCTGGCTTATTGCATGCAGTGGAATTTCTACGAGATAGAGCATTTTAGAAATGACGAATCGTATAAGTTAAAAGAGACATTTATTTAGACGACCACATTTAAGAACATATTTACAGATCACATTTCCATTTAACAAGGTTGATACTCGTCCTACATCTTATACGTACAGCAACAACTTACATGGCACTGAAGTCTCTCCGAGGAGAGAATGCATAGAGGATCTACAGACCGTACCTCCTTTCTTTCTCTTTCTCTCTCTCTTAAATGACATAGTAGAGACACGTATATATACTCTGCTAATAATCAGATCTACATATCAGCTGCGGGAATCGGATAGACAACGTCATACGATTCCGATTAAATAGCTGCTAATATGGATGTCAAGTGAAGTGACTAGCTCAAAGAAATGACGTGAAAATCTTAAAGAAAGAATGCTTCAAATCTTAGAGTAAATGTACGAGAGACAATTTAGAAAAGATGCAAGCTTCTTAGCTTAAAATGCAGAATTTCCTAACAACTTTGATGATATATCTAGACTTCACAAACTTTCATATGAAATAAAAAATTGTCGAAACTCGTCCAGCGGTTGCGGGGGGAGGGGGATGTCCCTCTGGTTTTGCCAATTATTTTAAATATATAGATGTAATATTATTTTTAAAAGTAAGGTATACACAATCTGCGTCAAGGAAAAGACAGTAGATGAATAAATCTCGATTTAATCATTCTTAGAGGATAACGCAGTTTATTTTTCAATAGGTAAAAGAATCATATTTTAACGGATATCCATGACCAGAATTGAAGAGATACGCGCGAAACGGCTCGCTGTTGCAGTCAGCTTTCATGTTGGAAATAAAAAGGGCAGTTAACAATGCGCAGAGAGATTTATATACTGGAAAAAGGGTATTCCCCTGAAAAGACTCGGGACTCGAAGTGAAAGTAGAAATGCGCTTCTTACGATAGAAATAGAAGTAATTAAAACAGAGTATTGTTGAAAATAATTAAAGAAGGTTGAAAAGTTAAATCATTACATAGATAATATCTTTTTATAAGCGAGTTACTGAAATCAGCTCTATTCAAGATGACTCACAATTAAATGTTTTGTTATTCAATTCCTACTATTAGTTCGCACTCTCCCTATATATATTTATTTATATATCTTGTTCAAATTTTCAATCGTTAATAAAATACTTTTTATTCATCCACTCAAGTTCAAATACATTTTTTTAAACTTGTAGTGGATGACACTTGATGTTAATACAGTTTTTTCAAATATTAATTCATTAATTAAATTGAATTAATTAATTTTATTTATTAGAGCCCCGCAACTTTGCCGCCAAATCGCCAAAATGGTCGCCAAATTTGTCGCCAAAATTAGGATCTCAGGGAAACGACTTTATAGCTTTGTAACAATAAGGAATTTCATGGTGCAATTTGCAGGAGGAGTTCATCCACTCAAGTTCAAATACATTTTTTAAAACTTGTGGTGGATGATGCTTGATGTTAATAGAGTTTTTTTCAAATATTAATTCATTAATTAAATTTAATTAATTAATTTTAGTTTTATATGGGAGAAAAAAAATTTCTAAAATAAAATTTTTCTTTGTTGACCTAAGTAGGAATTGACTTAAATTTTTTTTTTTATATTACTTGTTTTTATTTGCCATAACATCTGTTAATTAAAAATTGCTCATATAGAAATTAAATTTAAATATTTAAAAAAAACACCTGGTTTTGGGATTTGGGGTGGAGGAAAGAGGCCCAAACTTGCAATAGAAGTAATAATAATAATAGTAATTAAAACAGAGTATTGTTAAAAATAATTAAAGAAGGTTAAAAAGTTAAATCATTGGATAGATAATATTTTTTTATAATCGAGTTACTGAAATCAGCTCTATTCAAGATGACTCACAATTAAATGTTTTGTTATTTTTGATTGCCATAACATCTGTTAATTAAAAATTGTTAATATAGAAATTAAATTAAAATATATAAAAGTACCTGGTTTTGGAAATTGGGGTGGAGGAAAGAGGGACCAAAGTTGCATTGCCTACAGGTCCGTACAGGGCTTAATTCGGCTATGCTTTCGTGAGTACTTGCGGACCAAATGATAGTAAGAAAACCCCACCTAATGTAAAAGTGAGGAAATACTAGCGTACAGTCGAAGATTTTTACATGCTGTTTATTTTAGAGAAGTTTTTGAACACGTAATTGATAAAATATTTATGTTATATACACCCAAGAACGGCTTTTAAACGTAAACAAAAATAAGCGGCAATATATAAAAATTAATTGAAGAAAATTAGCACAGATCTTGTACCTTCTCTCTCTCTCTCTTTTTTCTGTCCCAATGTTTGTAAAGCTGCAAGTGCTTTCAGGGAATATGTACCTATAAATCCAAACCATATCTTTGACGAGAATGTTTTAATGAGTTACATTACAGAAATATATAAGTACAGTAGACTCTCGATTAACCGGGATCGGATTATCCGGGACGACCCCCCCAAAAAAAGGAAACGCAGATTGCGGTCGTTGGAATGTGCGGGAAGACCGCATTCTTCTCAACCCTTCCTATTGTATTGGACTCGTCCAGCCAGACTCTAGTTAGACTTTTCTAAAAATGTGGGTGAAGAAGCAGTGGAACAATGGATTAACGAAGATTCGACATTGGAATGTTTTAAGCGACGATGGTATTGTGTCCCGTGTAACTTGTATTTCGAAGAAAGTCCTGAAAGTGATGAGGAAAGTCTTGTAATTCATCAAAAATTAAGTCACGGACGCATTAGTGCACACTGAGGCGTTACTTCATAACTTGGAGCAAGAAGATGAAAGCACACTTGCAGAAAAAATGATATTGAGAAATCTGCGCAGTATAAATTCGTCGAAGAGTAAATGAAAAACAAAAACGGACTTCTATTATTTCATTTTTCACAAAACAGTGAGGTAAACTACATCTCTGTTTTTCTTTTTAATTCCACGAATTGTAAATCTAAATAACATTAAAATTTCTTGTTAATTCTTTTTCTTTTGTATTAATTAAACTATTAATCTCTTATTGTATAATAATTTTGTTTTTTCTATCATTTTTCATCAAAATTTGCATAAATTGGATTATCCGGGATATTCGCTTATCCGGGACGAAGCATTTCCCGACCATCCCGGTTAATCGAGAGTCTACTATATTTTAATAGAAATATTTTTTTCTTGATACCTAAGTATACGCAGACTGGCGTCGACTCGCCGTTGGTGTGGCGTAGAAGTTTGTTAGAGTGGGGTAGCAGTTCAGGCTAAAATTCCCTCTTTCCATTTGGTATCCGAAAGTGTACAAAATTTCAAAACTCTGGCACATCAGGAAGAGGGTGAAAAATGGGTTATAAAATTCCATCTTTGAAAACATGAAACAAGACAAAATAAGTAAAAGTGTTTAAAATGGACAAATTTCTCTTTTGTTGCTCCAGGCCAAAAGAATATAATTTTTTTTAGTTTTTTGAAGTTTAAAAAATATCCTAGCTTCATCTTCAATAGAATTATTTATTCAAATCCAAATTTCTATTTTAACACTTTACTATACATTAACATTCCTGAATATTAGAGTGTATTAATGCAGAGTATTCAACGTGTTCTGTTATTATATCTTTCTACTACGTTCTCGATTACAAAATTCGAAAATTATATTTTCTCTAGAGGCAAATAAAGTGGCAGAAAAGAAAGATGACTAAGAAGTTTAACATTATATCTGTTAAATAAATTTTAAGTGTTGAGAATATAAAACATAAACCAGCGGGAGTGACCTCCCCGAAACTTTTTCCTATACTTCTTAAACATTTGTCATTTCCCTTCTCCTTGCGTGGATACAAAATTCGAACCTACTGTAACCCAGAATTCAATGACTATCAGAAGGTTTTTCATTGTAGATTATATTGATAGTAAAATATTTAGGTGAAGAATCATATTGAAAGAGATGCATATGTATTAAAACTTAGCAATATTTATTTTCTATCAAACTGTAGTCAATGCAAGCTCCGTGTGCGGAGGAGAAAACAGGAGAAGACCTTGTTTGTTAGCTTGCGCATGCACAAAGATTGCTTCCAGTACGCAAGTAAAACAAGGACAAAGTGACGTAATCCTTCCGCGTGCACAGAGATTGTTACCAGTACGCATGCGTATGGAGAATCGGATTTAAAAAATTAATTATGCAATTTGAACGCCTTTTTCTTTACCGATTCAAACGAAATTTGGGCACAGATCTATAATTAATGTTAGCTAGCATCATACCAATTTTTATTTATCTAAGCCAAAGGGTTTAGGAGATATAATTTTTAAAATTATGCGATTATACAGTCCGACAGACAGTCAACCCTTCGTCGGATTTCGTCCAAACTTTGATACGGACCTACACTCATGGTGATAAAACTGTGTACGAAATTTTATCTATCTAGCTATTCAAGTATTTGAGTTATAGCGTTCACATGAACGCGGACAGACAGAAAGACAGACTTCCCGTAGACGGATTTTATCCAACATTTGATAGAAGCCTACAAATTATGTGTAAAGATCACATACCAAATTTCATCCCTGTATCTCTAATAGTTTTCGAGTTATCGTGTTCACAGACACAATTCTAAAATTGTGTTTTTCGGACTCAGGGAGGTCTAAAACGTGGAGATTCGTCAAAATCTCGAGTTCGAATTTTCTGACGATTACAATACTTTCTCTTTGTATACTTCGTATGCGAGAAAGTAAAAAGTCTACTCGTTTAATTTCATTGCCATGACTGAAAACGATTATTTATTCAATAACAGCATTATAAAAGATATTTTACTTATTTACAATAATTAATTAGAACTTTTTTTTAAAAAAAATATATAAATTTCTTTTAATGAAGTTTCTCCAAATAATTATTTTCTCGTTTCCTAAACAAATATCAGAATGTGATAAACTGTTTAGAACTTTTTCTCATTTCTTAAGCAGATTATGTTATTTATTTCTTTTTTTAAAACTGTTCTACTCAAAATCAATTTTCTCTTCAATAGGAAATCCGCTGAAACTGCACGATGGCAATCGACCGTATCGCATTCTTTTTCCACAATCCACTGCAGACGTAGCTCCGAGCCATTTTTCACCTGCAGTTCAAATTCTTTCATTTCCTTCCACATTTCAGTTGTTTGCGATGGCAATTTTTCCCACGCAGACGATATTACCCAATTTTTCGTCTTTCTTCGCTACAATTCTGGCCGCGGCCTTTCTCAGCGAAGTTTTATCAGCTGACTGTGTTCGTGTTGTGAGTGACCTTGATCTAGCATTCTCAATCGCAACCATCAAACTAGAAAATGGAGAGATACCCGGCGTTCGAAGTAAGCTGACGTTCTAAAAATTGACTGCCGGTTTTTAATCTGATGCAAGAGGATAAAACTTAGTCTATCAGGTGGCCTGACTAACGTTATTCCAATCAGTTGAATGGGGTACCAGTCTCGTGGAAGCTTTTATTTTATTTTTTTTTTCATTTGATTTTGATAGCGTGTGTCGTTAGTGTCACAGGCACGGAGAGAGTGTGTTGATAAAAAGTAACGGATAAGATAGTTAAAAACGGAATTTTTGGAAGTTTCTAAACAAGATGGAATGCGCTGAATTCTTATCTACCCTTTCCAGTAAAGGGGCCTCCAGCCAGAACAGGTTTTCGGTCACGAATATTCTCGAAAGGACAAGTCTTGAGGGGATTTAAAAAATATCAAGCAATTGATAAATATGTTTTGTAATTGTTACCGGCAATGAATGAAACGCCAGTATTCTATAGAATGCCTAGTTATTTTTAGGCAAAGTATGAAAAATGAGTTGAGGTGGATTTCAAACTTTACTGGTAACAAACCCATGTTAAAGTGAAAAATTATTTAATTCTTATAATGTGCGCAACTCTAGAGTTATAGTAACTATTGGGCTCAGTAATATAATTCATGGGCGTTTATTTGTTTCCAAATTTAAACTCAGAAATAAAACACATTGGCAAAATACTTTGAATTATTTGAGAGAAAATTTAAAGATTTACAAGATATATAGTGTATTTTGGTGTTTTTAAAAATATTTTATAGATGTTTATGTATTTTGAGATCATTTAAAGGGAACGTCAAGTGGACAAAACTGAGCATTTTCGACACCCTTTGCTTTTTGTGTTTAATAGAAGTGTTAAGGCCACCGAGGCTACGTGTGGCATTTGTTCTGTGTATGGTTCAAAGCCTCAAAGTGCTAGCCGCATTGGTTCCAGTGCTAGAAAAAAGTTTAAAAAAAAGAAAAACGATTAATAAATGAAGAGTTTGAAGAAACTTTTTATCAAACGACCAGAGGAATTTTTTTAAAAATAAATTTTCAAATAAATCTGTAAAACGTTCATGAATTATTATTCAATCTAATACATGAAACAAAAAATATAAGGATGGCGAGTTATTAGCCCCGAATTTTGTTTCATTTCACACATTCCGCACAAAAGAATTATATTTAATTAAGAATTATATTATTAATTTATATTTTGTTATCTTGCATACAAGTATACCTTCGGCAGATACAGTGCACTCCCGATTATCCGGGTTAATCACCGAGAGGGATCGCACGGACATTAGAAAAACACGGATAATCCAAAAACTCCATTTTATTAAAGAAAAAATCAACAACAGTACAAAAATATAAAAATTAGTTACATTTGCATGCTGTATAACACCAAACTAGGAATTTTCTTTTTAACATTTACTGCTTTAACCCTCTAAGCGTTTTAAACGTATTTTTCCGTTTCTCATATTGAGTTCAAAAGCAGGTGTTCATGTTCGTATGTATAATATCTTAAACTAACATGGATAAAATATTCTAAAGATTTCGGAGACTATTAAACACAATAAAGATTCAATTATTCACATTGAAAGCAAATTTTTAAGCTTTTAAAGCTAGTACTTCAAAATAGCTAACTGCTCAGAGGGTTAAAAAAATCTGTTATGCGTTCTTCTGATGCTTCTGCTGTTTGTTCATCCCTTGTCGTATATCGACACATATTTTACGAACCGCAGTAATGTCACCGTAATCAAATCCTCTTTGTCCCATATAATCTAAAAAAGTTTCTACAGATTGTAGAGCTGCAGAAAGAGAAATTGTATTTCCCTCATTTAGTACATCTTCTGCATTAGTACTAGCTGATTCTCCATTATCAAGTTTTTGACGGATTTCTAATTCGTGTTTAACATTTAAAATGCTTCGTTTTCGTTTCACACCACTCATTTTTACCAGTAAAAAAGTTCACGCTACAAACTGACGATAAACAAGACGCAAAAACAAAAGGAACACGTGTGAAAGTGAAAGAAGACGAAGAAGTTAAAGAATGACGTGTCAGGGAGAAACGTGCTCGTACGAGAATGAGCTAGCAATAAGTGGATGATTCATTTCTCGGAAAAATTAGGGGTTGAACCGGTAGAGATTGCACGTGGAGGCAGAAAAAAACTATTCTTTAGCCTCCGCCGTCACGGCTCACTAGTTTCTCGGAATGAATCTCTCGATCGTACATCAACGTCGATTTTACATGCATGATAAACGTGAAAGTGTCTGTCTTTAAATTTGTTTGTGAGTCCGGAATGAGCACGGATAATGGAGAGTATACTGCATAATATTTTTTTAAAGTTATTTAGCCGTACTGTTTTGTGTCATCCAGCCATAGTGTATCCTTCAAGAGAAAAAATAGCTTGACGTCACAGTACAGCATAAGCAGAGTTAACATAATTTTTTAAATTGAAATCCGGACACGCCGGAGTTTTGTAGGGTCATGAGAACCATAGTATAAAAATCTAATAGCTGCCTACCAACGACCCACTTTCATAATACTCCTGGTACGCGTACTCCTGGAGGTACGTGAGGGAACAGTTAAGGGTACGCGAAAATGTTCTCGCTAATGCCGGAAAACAGAAAACACGAGAATATTCTAGAACTTCGTTCTCTCAAGTGCGTATGAAAAATGAAAGTGAACATTTAATGAGTCTGAATTAGGCTTACAGCGGGAGTGATCTCCCCTAAACTTTCTCGTATGCTCCCAACATATGCAGAGAAAAAATAAACTAAAAGGCAGTAAAACGAACAAGCGTTCCTAACACGGCGGAGAAAAAAAAAGCGAAACGTCAAACCAAGAGTTCCGAAGGTCGTGCTTTGACGCGGCAAGACGGAAGAGTAGAATCAGAAGCCGGCGTGATTACGCAATGGGCTGCGTAAGATTTAAACCAACCAAATTTCTAATTTTAACGCCTTATTTCTAACCGATTGATACAAAAATTGGACACAAATCTACAATTGAGGTTAGAAGGACACATACAAAATTTCATTTATCTAAGTAGTTTTGTTAAGAAGTTATGGCACTCAAAAGTATACGAATATACAGACCGATAGACAGTCAACCCTTTGACGGATTTGGCCCACACTTTTATGTGGACCTATATTCCTGATGATAAAACTGTGCACCAAATTTTATCCATCTATCTATTCAAGTTTTTGAGTTATAGTGTTCACATGAACGCGGACAGACAGACTTCCCGTAGAGGGATTTTGTCTAAAATTTGACAGAATCCTACAGATTATATGTCAAGATCACGTACCAAATTTCACCCCTGTAGCTCTAATAGTTTTCGAGCTATCGTGTTCACAGACGGGCACACATAATTCCAAAATTATGTTCTTCGGACTCGGCGAGTTATGAAAAACACCGAGGGTCGGTATAAAAAATCAAAGTTAACAAACGGTTGATAAAATGCAAACGGTCCACCACAGGGACACTTTCCAGCCAAGATGCTTTCGGCTACACACGGGGTCAAACCAGCGGGAGTGTTCTCCACTAAACTTTCTCGTATACTTCCCCCAAAAGATGCCGTTTCTCCTTCCCCCGCGTGGCTAAAAAAATTCGAACCTACTGTTATCCAGAATCCAATGACTATCAGAAGGTTTTTCATTATAGTGATTGAAAAATATGTAGGTAAAGAATTCAAAGAGATGCGTACCGATTAAAACGCATCTATCGCACACTGCTAGGTTTCACTCTTGCAGTCTCAAGGACAAACTGACGTAATTCGCTGCTTTCGGGAGCACAGACGATTGCTTCCGTACGCATGCGCGTGGAGATGGCGGATTGGTTTCAATGGTAAATTATACAGGCCGACAGACAGTCAACCCTTTGACGGATTTGGATCAAAATTTTATACGGACCTACATTCATGACGATAAAACTGTGTACCAAATTTTATCCATCTAGCTATTCAAGTTTTTGAATTGTAGTGTTTTCATGACTTCGGACATACAGACAGAGAGACTTCCCGTTGACGGATTTTGTCCAAAATGTGATAGAAACCTACAAATTATGTTTAAAGACCACATACCAAATTTCATCCCCGTAGCTCTAATAGTTTTCGAGTTATCGTGTTCACAGACAGACATAATTCCAAAATTGTGTTTTTCGGACTCAGGGAGGTCTAAAACGTGGAGATTCGTCAAAATCTCGAGTTCGAATTTTTTGACGATTACAATACTTTCTCTTTGTATACTTCGTATACGAGAAAGTAAAAAAGCGGGGATATCTTTGCAAATAAGTCTCGTCTTCGCAATTATAACTGAAAAACTTGAATAGCTAGATGGATAAAATTTGGCACACAGTTTTATCATCATGCATGTAGGTCCGTATCAGATTTTGGACCAAATCCGTCGAAGGGTTGATGGTCTATCGAAGTGTATAATCGCATTCTTGTAAAAATTATATCTCTTAAACCCTTTGGCTTAGATAAATAAAAATTGGTATGACGGTTGCTAATATTAATTATAGATCTGTGCCCAAATTTCGTTACAGTCGGTTAATAAAA
The DNA here is from genome assembly GCA_013235015.1 of Araneus ventricosus. Classification (NCBI taxonomy): domain Eukaryota; kingdom Metazoa; phylum Arthropoda; class Arachnida; order Araneae; family Araneidae; genus Araneus; species Araneus ventricosus. The sequence continues at coordinate 10,168 of BGPR01023236.1, read as the reverse complement.
AGGCGTTCAAATTCCATTATTAATTTTTTCCAATCTGATTCTCCATGCGCATGCGTACTGGCAGCAATCTCTGTGCACGCGGAAGCTGTGGAGCGAATAACGTCACTTTGTCCTTGAGCCGGCAAGAGTGACGTTTTAATCTGTACGCATCTCTTTGAATTTGATTCTTTACCTAAATATTTTACAATCACTATAATCTACAATGAAAAACCTTCTGATAGTCATTGGATTCTGGATTACAATAGGTTCGAATTTTTTTATCCCCACGGGGGGAGGGGAAACAGCACCTTTTTGGGGAAGTATATGAGAAAGTTTAGGAGAGACCACTCCCGCTGGTTTGGATTTGCGATTTCAAAGGCATTTTGGATAACCCGGGTTATCCGAAACCCGGGTTAACCCGAGTTCGGTTAACTATAACCACATTTCTCTCTCGCCGGATATATTTTCGTAAATCCGGATATTTTTAAGCTCCGGACACTACAGCGGATGTGAGCTTAAAATCAGAACCGTCCGGACGTATGGTAACCCTATCTAAGCAACAATCGAACTTTCAATGATTTGGTTTCCAGTATTTTTGAAACGTAAAAGGGAATTTTTAAATAATTTTTTTTTCAAATTGTCACTTGCAGGAAATTCTTTAAAAAATACACATCATGAACCTTTAAGTAAACAAGTGAAATGTATTTTAGATATGTAATCTAAATTTGTAGTCATTTATTCAAGCAGAAGGATGGCTTTCAAATTTTCCCAAAAATCATTCATTATATTGTAATATCATCGATCGTACATTTAGATAACAACAATTCACACCAAAAGAAACTAAAGATTAAAAGGTAATGCTACTTTTGAATTATGGAAAATAGCTTTCGTGAGCAATTTGTAACACAGATCTCTTTCAAAAACAGTGGATATCTCCAGAGGAATCGCGTTTCGTGATCATGAGATTAAGTGTAATTCTTGAAATATCACATGATTCATTAATCATAACTTATAAGGAAATAATAGTTTTTAGAAGGAAATAAGAATGTCTACCATTATTCACAGTGAAAAAACTTTCTGTAAAATTTTTAACTGCATAATAGATTTAGTGTGGGCCGAAAAATCACTACATTCGAAATTTAATTTGGCTCATTGAGCAAAAGTTACCACTCGGTGCCAACAGTTCATTGAATTTTTTTTAAAGATATTTTGGTCAAAACTGAGGTGCCGTAAATAGTTTGAAGTTTTGACTTTGACAGGAGCGATATGCAGATTCGAAAATACCTCTGACAAAAGAGTCTGATCAATAGAAACAAGTCAAATATATAAAGTTGCCATAATTGTCAAGCATTGATACTGGACGTTTAGGAACTAAATCAATAATACATGAAAAAAGTGGGGAGGTAATGGTTTATTTTACTCAGATAAAAAAATGAATAGTTTTAAGCAATCTAATAAAATGAACACGTAGAATAATAGAAAATTTGCAAGGCTAATCCTTTTTAGCCCAGTTATATTTTAAAGTTGATTTTACTTTCTTAATTATATCATTTTCTTCTTTCACATAATCAAAAAATTGGGAGAAAGTCATTTTAAAATTACAATGACAAATCAAAATTGCTTTATTTGTCTTCCCTGACAACTTTTTCTTTCATCTGACCATTGAGTTGACATCAGGGAAAATATTCTCTCCACATTAGCGTTGTGTACTGGAATGGCAAATAGGTATTCGCGTAGTATTATTAGATATGTCTTCTGATCAATATACTTTGTATCTGCCCAAAACTTCAGCCATTTCTCTTCCACACTCAATTCCATAACAGCCATTTTTCTTCCATACTCAATTTCATAACAGCCATTTCTCTTCCATACTCAATTCTATAACAGCCATTTCTCTTCCATACTCAATTTCATAACAGTCATTTCTCTTCCATACTCAATTTCATAACAGCCATTTCTCTTCCATACTCAATTTCATAACAGCCATTTCTCTTCCATACTCAATTTCATAACAGCCATTTCTCTTCCATA
>BGPR01023235.1:0-24451 GCA_013235015.1 Araneus ventricosus | reverse complement strand
CATTTGACTTACAAGAAGTGTGTTCTAGAACTTACTGAACTTAAAATCTAGAGTCGTTTAAATTCAGAATATTATCAATGGGTCACAAGTCAACAGTCCTGGGATACTTTGTATTAGAATGTTCAAAATTGTATTAAAAAGTTTTGTAATTTTTTAAACATTTTATTTAAAATTACGTTTAAATTTTAATTTTTTATACTCGAGATTTAAAACTTTTTTATTTTTGAAGATTACTCGCAAAGAAATGTTTTATTTCACTTTGTCATATTGTTTGTTGCTCAAAAACTGCTTATTTAGATATTAAATTTAAATCAATAAAGTTACCTGGTTTTGGAAGTTGAGTTGGAGGGTTCAAAAACTTACATTGTCTATACTGCCCTCCTAAACGTAAAAGGCGTATCTCAATTTTTTTTTAATTTTCAGATTTTTCCTACTTAGTGTTTTTTGTGAGCTGTCCGACATTATTCCTAAGCTTAAAGGCTGTATCTTATTAAAAAATGGTAGAAAACCATTAAAGAATTATGCGTATGTTATAAAATTAACGCATTGGATTTTTCTGACTCTACCAGTAACTGTTGCTACTGGCGAGAGAAGTTTTTCGAAACTGAAACTGATTAAAACATATCTGCGATCTAACGTGTCGTAGGAACTACTAGTTGGTTTGGCAACCACATCAATTGACATGCAGAACACTGATTGCAGATAAAAAGGCAAAAGAAATGATCATGTGAAGTAACTTTATAATACTAAATAATATATTTTTAAAATAAATTTGTTCAATATATTATTTTAGTTTCTTCCTTATATACTTAAATATTTTTGAAATTAAAAAATTCTGACCAGAACATTATTAAGTAATATTTATAGATAAAACATGCATATTTCTAAATAAAAATTTGTTGGACATTTAAAATATAGACAATATAGAATTTAAAAACTACGCTGGCTGGCGGGGCGCCAAATTGTTGTCTTGCCCGGTTGGTAAAATTACCTCGGGCTACCTGTGGTTGCCAAATTCTTTCACCCATTCATTAATATCACTCATGAAATTTACGCTGCATCTAATGGAAATTGCATCATTGCTCTCCACCATTCAATTTTCGAAATTTGAAGGCAAATTCTCTGCTGAGATATTCATGCGAATATGCTTATGCAAATCCGTCTTTATCGTGATTTTAAAAGAAGAAAAGAATAGGCACTCGATTAAACTAAAACGAAAGTTTGTTGTTCAGTAATGGCGAAGTCCAAGAACAGCTAATGGCAACCTAAACAAATTCGAAGTTCGCGTTTAATGACGTCTCTCCTTCTCCGCGAAGTGAACCAATGAAATTTCTCAATTTTTTTCCCTCCATATTCAAAATCGAATAGGGAATGGGAATATGATACTGGACCTTATTTGTCATGGATAAAAATAAAACACTCTTGAAAATAAGAAAAATATATGATTCGACAGTTGTCTATCCCGCGGCAGCGCCCCGCCCCCCTCCTCTGAGCCCTGGGATTTTTCTCTTCTGCCACCTCTCTCAACGGGAGGGGGCACAGCACCAATTGTTGCAACCGTGCAATAATAAGCGTTGTCTGAGTGCAAGGAATGCATTGTCTGCAAATTTTCTCATTCTTTCAAATTGTTCTGTTCATTTTAGTTTTAAGGTTTTGCCTTAAAAGCTGGACAATCGTACAGATGCATCGACTGACAAGGTCAGAAAAAATATTTTCATTTCAGTCCTAAGTCAGCTCAAGCAAAATTCGACAACTGCACTGATTTACCAAATTAAGTTGACGGGAGAGAAACAGATTTATTTCGCACTAGCTGTTATGCCTGGCGTTGCTCGGGATTAAAATGCTTTCATGTCTAATATTTTTGATGTAAAAAACTATTTTTGTATAGAAAATTACAATATCCAAATTTCTTTTATCGTCTGAAACGTTTTTTAATTAAAATGAGAATATCAGTTGAACCAGACGATTTTTTAAAACCGCCAATAGCTAATTTTCTCAATAAGTTATTAATATTTATTGCATAGGTACTTAAAATTTTGTTCATAAATCTTGCAGTATGAGAAAGATTTTAAGGGTTTGGGACAATTACATAGTTAATTTTTCGTTAAGAAAAAGCGTTAAAATAAATATGAATAAAAAAATAATAAAATTCGTCTTCATCCAAAATTCTTCTAATGTGATCGAGCAACATTTCTTCTTATGTATTCTTGTTCTTTACTAATAAAAAAAAGTGCTATAAATTGTAAATTTTATACACAATTTAATTTTCGAAACATTATTAAAACGAGGGCTATGAATTGAACTGAAATGAAACTTGTGTCATGAAAAGCTAATTTCTTAAACTTTTATTATGTTTGAAAATAGTTTTTTTGTGACATAATACATATTTTCGAAAAATATCACGGAGAATGCCAAACTCTTGCTTAATTTCCAGTTAACTGAAATTTTAATAAGATTTGGGGCTTTTAAAAATTGACGGTTGACTCTCTTCTTATATAAAATGTATTTATAAAAATAAGCAAAAATTTCAAAAATAAAGGTAAATTAGTTCAAAGTCTAACCGTTGCCTAGCAATCGAAGCTGTAAATTTGTGTTATTTCAAAATCGTCTGCACGTAATTAACAGCTTATTGAAATTTGAAAAATTTATAAAAATTGAAGGAAAAATATCCCATATAAAATTGGTATCATTGAAAAGGTAAAATTTTGAACTTTAAGATGGTATAAAAATATTTTTTGGGGATAATTTGCTCCGAAGTCAATATGGAAAAACGGTTTCGGTTAATTTCTAGTTAACTGAATGTTTAATTAACTTTCGGACTTCAAAAAGTTTACAGATATTTTCCTCTTGTTTTAAATAATAAGTGTGCAAAGTTTGGTTGAAATCGATCCAGTAGTTTAGGAGGAGATGTGGAGCATGCCCACATAATGCATACCCACTATGACTTTTATTTATATTAAGAATAAAGTTTGAAAATTAATCAAAGTTGAAGGAAATTACAGGAGATATTAACTCCAGCAATTTTTAATCTAATTAAATTTGTTTAAGAATTATTTCAGAACCAATAAAAAGAGTTTCTAAAAAATATTTTAAAAAATAAAACTGAAATGCCGAACGATAAACGTAGGTAACATAACACTTTCGAAATATATCACGGAAAAAACCAAAATCTTGCTTAATTTTTAATTAATTAAAAGATTTAATTAACTTTTAGGCCTTTTAAAGTTGAAAGTGATTTTTCACTTCTTGTGTAAAATATTTACAGAAATAAAAATAAATTTGTTCAAGATGTAACCGTTACCTAGCAACAGAAAACCAATAAAAATGCTTCATTTCAAAATCGTTTGCAAGTAATCAATTTCTTTTAAAAAAATTAAAATTCATAAAATTTAAAGAAAACATTACACGGAAATAAAATTGGTATCATTGAAAAGGAAAAATTTTAAAGTTTAAGAGAGTGTAAAAATATTTTTTGTTGGACAATTTGCTCCGATGTTACGGCGGAAAAGCGGTTTTGGTTACTTTCTAATTAACTAACTGTTTAATTAACTTTTGGACTTTAAAAAGTCCAAAAGTCCCCTTGTCTTAAATAATAAGTGTGCAAAATTTGGTTGAAAACAGTCGATTGGTTTAGGAGGAGATGTGGAACATAGCCACATACATAGCCACATACTCACATACATAGCTACAATGACTTTTATTTATATTAAGATTGCTTTGTTTGAAATACAGTGGAACTCGGCTAATTCAAAATTCTTTAATTGGAATTTATTATTAATTCGAGTTTTTCTATTGTTTCTGGAATTTCCTGTTAGCATGATGTTAAAATATTTATTTATTTTGGTACATTCGAGCTCAAAACAAAGAATCGTAAACAATGTTTTTGTATCTGGATTGTTTCATTAGTTAACTGCATCCGTACCTTATGTCGTCAGTGATAGTAAGTGAATAATTTTTAAGGCCTCGAGGACTTTTCTACTGTACAATGTATTCAGTTTTTAAAAAATAATAAACAATTCATACTTTAAAAGAAAAATAACTTTCAGCACGTTAGATAATGAATTGAATTTTTTTATTTTTGAAGTTTTACTCAACAATTCTTGAATTCAGTGTGCGTACTCATTGTTCAATAAAATTATTTATTGAAATTATCATTTTTTAAAATTAGTTTAAAAATTTAGTTATAATTATTATAATTTTATTTATTAAAATCGCTTACTGTTTATTTATTGATTATGCATTATTTATTAAAATTGTTAAACATTGAAGGTAAATCTTCACTATTATTTTTAGTTTCAAAATTGTCATTTTCTCTTGGTGTACTCATTTTTAGATCCAATTTTCCTTGATTCGAATTTTTGTATAAATCGAATTCTTATTGTTGTCCCGTGAGGCCCGCTGAAAGGGAAAGGCAGGAGGGACAAAATCTCCTGGGCCTACCGAAGGGCCCGCTGCCCTGGGACAAGGGAAAAAAAAATTTTCTTATAATCAAGCGTAATTTATTTTTGTCCATGACATATAGGTAGGGTTACCATACGTCCGGATTTCAGGCTCACGTCCGGACTAATGTCCGGATCTTCAGAATGTCCGGATTTACGCCAGTGAGTGCGGTGAGAGAGAAATCTGGTCGTAATAGAGAAAATCTGACGTATTCGAAAAAGTTGACGTCATTCCGCCAAGAACAACAATGAAAGAAATTCATTTTTGATGAGAAAATGGATGAGCCTATTTATCCAGGCCTCAGTTTAAACAGAGAATTTTAAAAGTTTGCAATTTTGTTTTAATTCTGTTTTTCATTAAATTAATTTTGAATTGACAAACATTAATAAAAATTGTATCTTTGTATTCTGACGTTTCAAATTTTCAACTAAGTCAACTTCCTCAGATTTCAACTAAAAAAATTATGGTAACCCTACATTTGGGCAAGACATGAATAGAACTATATTTTTACATTTATTTTCTCTGAATAGAAAACTCACATATTCTCATTATATGAATCAAAATTACAGTAGGTTGCTAGAAATCAGATTTTCAAAACAATACGTGACTTGCTTAGGCAACCGGAAGAAAGATTTCTGTCCGCCGATTGGTCACCATTGCAAGGGGGGCCGGTATGTCAGTGCTTAGCCCCGGGGCCCGACTTTGCTCTAGGTGACCCTGTATCTCGTTAGTTTCGCATTAGACAATTCCCACTACAGTTGGAGATTTTTCCTTGTTCATTCTTTTAATTAATTCGAGACTTGGAACACAGAGACTTCGGCTACAGAGTTATCATGTACTAACAGGGTTAAAATTAGAGGTAGAGTGAAGTCACTGAGTGACATCAACGGCTGAACCAAAGATTGATGTCGTTTGAATCAGCTTCATTCTTTATTCTTGTTTTAATCACATTGCTTTTCATTCTATTTGGTTGTATACACAAATAGTTTAACTGAAATACATGGACACGATACAATATTTCCACTCTCAATTAATGGAACTTTAATGCCAGAAGTTTTGACATTCATTATATAATTTCTTTTATGCTTGTTAATATAATGAAATAAAAATATGCAAAAATGTATTTTGTAAATTTTACGCAAGGCTTAATTTAACGGGAAGAATAAAAAGACTTCAAAAGAAAATGTACTACAGCCAAACCCCGTTATAATGAACTTTGAACGAAATGAGGCAGAAGTTCGCTATAACCGAGAGCTCACTATATCGGAATTTTCAAATATTGGCTACGCAAAATTTGATATAATACTTAAATGCATTTCTGCGTTGAACAAATTACTCACACTAAATGTAATTAGTAATAAGCTATAATAAAATAAAATAAATATTTGTTCTTAAAACATTAAACAGTAAAATTAACTTGTACTTAATTGTACCTATATTTATTTCTTTAAAGTATGGAAATAAGTAGTAATTTTTCGTTAAAGAGCAAAAACTAAGCCTGAAAAGTGGAAATTTTGGTTCACTATATCCGAATTCCTTGCTTCTGAAGATCGTTATAAGTATTTCAAAATACATCAGTGGCACAAAAGTACGGTTGGGACCATTTGAAAAGTTCGTTATAACCGAGAGATCGTTATATCCCGGGTTCGTTATACCGACGTTTGACTGTATTAAAAGAATTCAATCAAAGAATATTTAGAAAGAAGAGAATAAATTTATTTTGGATTGTGCCGCGGATGCACATCCGGGGCTTCCACAAAGGATGCTCGTCCGCTACACAAGCCAATGAATTCACCCGCCATCATTTTTTTTTATTTATTTCTTGCTTTTCGTATCAGTAGGGAGGAGAAATGTGCGGACTGGGTGAAACGGTTTTGCGAATGAGAAACAACCATTGGCTAATTATATCTTTGGTGGTGCTTTGAAGATCTTTATGCAGGTGTATTCACATACACACGGACGGACAAATTTTGTTCAAAATTGTATAGAAATCTACAATTTGGAGTAAAGACCTCATACAAATATTTGCTAATTTCGTTTTTGAATTATTGTATTCCCAGACGAACAAACGAAATTTGAAAAATGCATTTTTAGGACTCAAAGTGCTTAAACTGGCAGAGGAATTCTTTGAAATTATCAAAAACTATCACAACATTTTAATCAGGTCCAGGTATTCTTTACATTTAGAAGCGGAAAACATTCTTATGCTTATTCATCCACCAAATGGACTCAATGAAACCTACGAAACGGCAGTTGATTTTTTTTCAAAAAATTGAGAAATTTAATACATTTTTTTTACTAATGGAAGCATTTAATCCCATATGCCATTACGATAGCTGCTTATGACATTTAAATAATACTCTATTACCTGCCAGTTTTGTTATTTTTATACATTTTCTAATTTTAATTTATTTGTGTGTGTTTTAAAAATTTGATTTCATGATTTTAAATTTGAATTAATTCTATTGGGCTTTTATTCTATTTTTGCATTTCTTCTCATTAAATATACGATGTTCCGAGAAAGTAAGGTTTTTCAGCCCATTTAAAACTCGCATTATAACAATTACGTTTTTCTTCATGTAATAAAAATAACCTCCTCAATATAAATATTTGTGAGCTCCAAATTGATCAGAAGAGTCAAGAGCACTGGACTCAAAATGAAACATCTAATACCTAGAAAAATTTTAATTGATAATTTGTCCTAGCAATGTCAAAGAAGATTCGTAATATTACTCTTTCAAACCTTCATTTTTTCAACCTCGACTCACCGCAATATTTCTGGATATCCTCTTTACCAGAGCGCCTTGCAAAAAGCATCATTTATTGCAGTACTACTCTGATATTTGTTATATCCTGTGTAACGTTTCTTAAATATATTTTATATATATCCTCAAAATGTATTAAAACATTTTTACCGCGTTTTTTTTTCTATAAATTTTAAAATGGCATAGAAATAATTTTCTTTTATTATTAATTTCCTATTATTTTCGGAAAACATTAAAATTATGAAACAAAAATCTTTGGGAAATCGTCAGTAAGAAAGATACTTTGAGATGTTTAAGGAAATAGTTTCATTGATGCCAGTCCAGAACGTTTAACTGCAAAACACATTGACAAGATCATCTCTGACCACGCATTATAAATAACATCTTTGTGTGGAATTAGCTATACATGAAATTCTAGGGGCGTACATTCCCAATTTCTCATTCAGGTTTGAATCAATCATGCTGGTGAAGATACGTAATCAATATAACAGGAAGAAAGGCTTGTATCACGTAGAAATGAAGCAGGAATATGAAAGGAAGATACTATTTTAAGAATAATCATGTTAACTCTCTTATTGATGCAATTTTCTTTTAATCTTACAAAAATATAACACACGAATTTTAATTTTCACATGTTTAACCAAGCTAAAAGTCAGAAAACTGAACACTTGATATTAAATGTGCATTTTTTTGGCTTATGAAAATATATGAATATGCATCTTTTAAACGTAGAGAACGTTCTTTCTAAATTGCAGCCTTTCGCCTCTTATCTAAGTTTTCCAATTGACGCTACAGTTCATGTTGAAATTAAGTTAGAATATATTGGGTAAATAATAAATTAAAGGATAAATATATAATCTGTACTTATAAAAGGCAATGTTTGAGTGTGTGTGTTTGTCTGCGATGTCCAGACGAATCTATCGCACTTACAGCCATGAAATTTGGCACACAGGTAGTCGTAATGGTGATTGAATGCACTTCGAAGCCGAAATTTTAAAATTTAATCTGGAAATTTTTTTATTTAATGTTTTGTGTTGTTTTGGATGATTTTTCGCACTAATTTATCAATAGCATGATTTTGGATAATTGTACGAAAAAAATAGATACACCATCGGAAAGAGCACGCGATTTCCGTTCTAATGAAGTTAGTTCTTAATTTCTAACGTAATTTACTGAATTTTGAAAAAAAATTTAAAAAATAGTCAATTTTGCCATCGGAATGTTTTTTTTTTAATTTGTTGCATCCGATTTTCTAATAACACTATTATTTTCAATTTTTTCCAGCTTATAACTAGAACGGTTCTGTCGCATTTAAAACAAGAACGGTTAAAATATCTTTTCCCACTTTTTTTTAATTAATTTTTTCCTGGGCAGATGAAAGTTATTTTTCTCGAGCTAATTTTCTCCCGCGGCACTTTTCCGGAACACAGATGGCTATGTGATTGGTTGAAAGGGAGGTGACGTCATAACCTTGAATTGGGTGACTGATTATTATTTCGGCAGTATCTTAACGTATTTATTCATCTCGCATACTTTGCTTTGTGGCTTGCAATATAATAATGATTTTCATGTTGCAATTTTTTAATATTGGTTTTAAAAAATAAGCGGGAAAATCAATAACGTGTATCTTTTGTTTCCAAAACTTTTTCATGCCATTGTGTGGGCGTTTTTTTTTTTTTTTTAAATCTTTTTCTTTTGTTGAAGTCCTGATTCCACGGGCAACGCCATGAGCGTACTGCTAGTTATATATAGAATAAATACGTAGAATAAATAATTAGTTCTATAAATTTCACTGTGATATCTTAATTTCAACTGCATTTTATGCAAGAATAATCGAAGATAGTCATATAATATAAGATTCTTTAATTATTCCGTGTCAATCAAAAAATTATTCAAAAAAATGCAACATAGTAAGGCATGCTTAAATCAGTAGAGTCATTTAAGAACGACGTTAATCAAATAATATTTTATTTTACGGATTTATTTTATTATTTTTAAATAAATATTTGTTTATCACATTTTTATAACATTGTAAACAGAGGTAATTCAAGTTGATAGTGCACAGAAACTTCTAAGTGACAGCATCACCAATAAATGATATCATACGTGTTTCGCGTTTTAGGATTATTTTTTTTTAAATACACCACAGTGTCATTAGTAAACGTTTCTAAAACTAATAATCTTTTCGCTATAAACACACAGTTTCATTCTTTAAACAGAATATCAATTGAAGGTGTTTAGTATTAAATGCGTCGAGGTGCATCAATTACTATTAAGTACATCAGGATCATATTTAAAATTGTTTGACAGAGAGTAATGTTATATGCGTATCTCTCTCCAGACTTTCAACTTGAGTTGTTATCTACTATATGGTAAAGGGAAAAAAGGATTCAGTTAGATCATCCTAACGCGACGACCCCACAAGAAGAAAAAGCACCTGACAAGGGGTTTAGCTGGGATTTTTGTCAACACAGAGGTGAGAGAGATATCTTGATCCTATTAAGATCAACGAAGATTTCTGGATTTACTGAAGATTGCTCTAATTACGCGCGTAGGGATACGGGATTATCATGCATCTTTTGGGGCATAAAAGTTTGAAAAATTGTCATTCAGAGAAATGCAACGTTCGAAAAATATATTTACATAGAGGGAAAAACAGCACATTTCACGGTATCATCAGTAACCGTTCCAATCCATGATGATCGGATCAAACTGAGCTGATTCGAAAGGGAAAAAAAAAATCATCATCCTAGCTCTATACAAAAGCTGAATCCTGCGTAAAGATAGACTCCTTTCCCCATAGTCCCTTATTTTCAGTCCACACTGTAAAAAAAATCCCGTAAAATTTACGGTTTTAAACTGGCAGCTGGGTTGGTTGTGCAAATCCGTAGGCACAACGGGGTTTTTTACCATACAGGACCAAGTTTTTTCCGTAAAAGTTGCGAAGTAAATCCGTAGTCACAACGGTTTTTTACCGTATGAGATTAAGTTTTCTCCGTAAAAATTAAATCATGGAAGTAAGTGACATCATCGACTGAGTTGAGTTGTTTTCCTCCTTCTGTTCGAGTTGAGTTGAAACGTGCTGATGTGTATTATCAATTAGGAACATTAATTATTCAAGGCTTAATTATTAATTTCAATTAGTTTAATTAATCTAATTTTTAATTGAACTTACTTGGACGATTTCGATGCAAGATGGTGACAAAACTTGTAATTCCTCCGAGCCGGGGATCGAAACCGCGTTCTTAGAGTTAAGAAGGCAAACGCTCTAACCACTAGACCAACGGGGTCTTCATGCAATATTGTAAAAATAATATATTTGAGTTTTAAAGTCACTATAGCTCTAGGGGCGCCACCTAGCGGTGTAAAAATCAACTATTGCCAGAACACGTGTTTTAATGTTAGCTTTTATGAATGACAATAGGTTACTGCAACATGTATAAACAGTTAGACAATGTCCTGTTTAATATGATATTTCATTTATTTCTTTGTTTTAAATAAAAATGTTTTTTAATGCGTCAGTTTTCCTACTGAACGACACGTGTTTCATATGGAAAATGGTCTATTCTGAATCGAAAGAAATTAAGCTTTCTTCGCGAAATGTTAGAAGCTACATTATTCTTAAAACTTCTAAGTTTATTTTGAAAATTAGAGGAAGTATTAGTGGTGATATATATTTTTACTTCCTAAATTATTATTTTTTTTTTGTTCAAGCATAATTAAAGTCAATACGTTCACTTATTCCACTATAGCGGAGATGGAACCTTATTAAAAACATGAAATGAATGCAATAAAATTACATTTAAGAAAGAAAAGGGAAAGTTATCGTAAGGAAAGCAATACCGTATGATGAACTGACGGTTTTAAACCGTTTATGGCTGGAGCGGAAAACGGAGAACAATCGTTTTGTCAACAAAACAGCTTTAAACCGTCAAATATACGAAAAAAGTCCGGGAAAAAAAAAGGATATTTTTTACAGTGCATAGCCCCTTAATCCATAGATTTTTATTTATAGCCATTCGGTCGCGACTACTTTAGGAACGGGCTCACTCTTTCCTCCTCTAACACAATTAACAATTTGAATTTAAATTAATAACAGTTGAGACGATATAAATAGATCGATTTCACTACATTTTATTTAAATTAACTTTTTGAATTTAATTTAATATTTATAAGGCAATAATTAAAATTTCATTTACCACTTTTGTCTATCTCATTCTTTTTTATAATGTCTGAAATAGTTTTTCCTACAGAAAGGAAGTTCACAAGAACTGAGATTTGTATTGCTTCTTACCAGCTATTAAGTGATTTCGAATTTTTAACTCATTATGTTTATGAAAAAACCAGCATGAAACAATGAGCATTTATATGTTAATTAACAAAGTTAATATAATTCTCGAAATAAAAATTCTCTTTTAAAAACAAGCAAATCCTTCTAGTATCAAATTTTTATTTTATTTTATTATTTTCCATAATTTTAACACCTTCTATGTGACTGTTTTTTTAATTTCTAAGAAAGCAAACAAACACTAATTGCTTGAATAAAGACTGTGTAGCAAAACTTTAACAGCGAATTTATTACTTTACGTATACGATGCTTAGAAATTATTGTAATGGTCGAAAGATTCGATCTTCAAATGTTGATAAATCTCATTCATTATTCATTAAATATTTTGTATGCTGATAGCTTTAAAAAGAAAAATATTAGAAAAAGGTTTCTCTTTCTTTGCTTTGTGACATATTCGTAAAACGAAGAGAATATACAAAGCAATACCAAGAATTAATGACATCATAATCGAGCGTCGAGGCGTTCTGTATTTAGGAAATGTAGGCTTATAACTAGGGTTACTGTAACTTTCTGGTTGAAATCCGCACACTGCGGAGGGAGGCATGGGTTGAAGTGCATTGGGGGATGACAAAGTATAGCACAAAATTCTAAAAGCTGCCTACCAACGACCTCTTTCATAAAGCTAGCACAGAGTTTGAGGCAGTGAAAAAAAAAATTAAGACGTTAAGAATGCCAAGAAGATACAATTTTTATTAATGTTTGGTAATTCAAAATTATAGTAATGAAATACAGAATTAAAATAAAACTGCCAAAAGTTCAATTTTCAGTTTGAACTGGGGCCTGGGTAAAGTTACTTATGCACTTTCTCATCAACAATGGATGTAATTTTTCTTTCACTGATGGAATGACGTCAGCTTTTCCGAATACGTCAGATTTTCTCAATTACAACCAACTTTTTCTCTCGCCTCATTCACTGGCGTAAATCCGGACGTGAGCCTGAAATATGGACGTATGGTAACCCTACTTATAAGACTTAAATGTTAGCTACAAACTTACTCCCTTTCTTCCGTTTAATCATAAAACTATCAGCATATCTTAAATAATTTCAAAGCAAGAAAAAAGGGAAAGAAAAAAAAAAATTTCCTCCGACTTTTAGTAAACACGATTGTCTAGTTCTAAAAACAGCTAACTTTCACACCTTAAAATTTTGTATTTTAGATTTCAATATACTAATTTCATGTTAGCTGTTAAAACAAATTTTTCACTATACGCAGTTATGCAACTTCAAAATGTGATACAGCTGTTCTTATCAAACATTATAGAAATAAATGGGAGAGAATTCCCCCCTCTCCTTTTTCCTGTATTTACACAGTGCAGCAAGTTTTGTGTTCAACTAAGTAATCTAGTGAAAAAAATTTAATATGAATTTTTTCAACCTCTTCCCTTTTACAGATTTGGCCCAAAATTTGACACAAATCTACAATTCTAATAATAAAACCTTACGTCAAATCCATCTATCCACCTCGTAGCTACCACATTCCCATACACACGGACGGTCGGACACATAGACTTGTCGCAGATGAATTTTATAGAAATCTGTAATTTTGATGTTAAGACCACATACCAAGTTTCATCCGTCTTGCTTGATGCGCGTTTGAGCTATCATGTTCATCTTCTGACTGGCCGATAGACAAATAAAAGTAACTCCAAAAATGGTTTTTCGTAATCATTGATGTCTAAAATACGGAAATTCATCAAAGCCTCGAGGTCGAATTTTTTTACAATTGTAATGCATTCTTATGGATTACTTCGTGTACGAGAAAGTAAAAAATTCAAATACAAGTTTGTGCCAAAATAAACTATTGCATCATAAACAGTCTATTGGATAACGGATTGGACTTCAAATAAGGAACCTGAAATCAACTAACGGCAGTTGGTTCTCGGTCGTATAAACTGAGTCTAATTGCTTTTACATTAACTTTCCGTAATAACTAGGCTTAAATTTTTCTTCTTGATAGAAACATAATCAATCTGTAGCCATAAAAGGCACAAAAGGATAAATTCCCTGGAAAAAAATTCACAGGTCTAGAATGGAATCGAAGGAATACACAAAAAGTCTTATTCAAATGGAACCACGCACGAAAAATCATTAGAAATCAGCTTTTCACGGAAGATTCAGGAAACATAATATCAGTTGCAGATGACATTGATTGATTAAGAATAAACGCCTTAAGAACAGTTGTCTATCGTCTTTTCTACAAGCAAACTAAAAGCTTTCGATAAGCGATATTCTCACAAGAGGGTTGAAGATTTCTTTAAGCAAAATTAGCCTTTCTGGCGCCCTTTTTGATTGACGTCTCACATTCTAGGGGAAGCGGAATCATAATGACGGTATCAGATGATGGATTGAAGCCAGAAGCGGCCCGCAGGAACTTTATCAACCGGGCAAGGAAACAATATATCGCCCCCTATAATATTTAATTCTATAATGTCCTACATTCTAAATGTGAAATAAACTTTTAATTAGAAATATGCATGTTTTACCTGCAAATATGACTTAATAATAATAGGGTGAAAAATGTTTAACTTCAGCTATATTTAAGACTAGCAGCCTTAGGCGACGAGCTTCTTCGCCGGGAATATAATTTCAACTGAATCTCTTATGTATAAAGTTATATTCATGGTTCCCTTAACAAAGTAGTTTTATATTTCAAATTTTGATAGACATTTAACCCATGTTCTTTCAGTAGCCTTGCACCTATTCTGTTCGTTGTCTGCATGAACGTCCCTAATGGAGTCTGTGTCATGTAGCATACAATTGCACGTTGTCGACATCAACTTCCCTCTCTTATTCCTGTTGCAAAAAATGGATTTGATTTTAGCTTTAAAATGGCGCGGCACATTTTACATCTAGCAGCATATAAGCTGGATGAAAATATGCTGATTGAAACATAGCATTAAACACTAAGATATTACTTTAGCCTTCAACAATAGAAGAAAAACTCGCAAATAAATATATGTTTAAACAATGAAAACGGTTTGAAATGCGTTGCAACAATGTAAAGTATTGTTGTAAATTATGCCAAAAAATAAATTTAAAAATTCATTAAAATTAGAGAACAAATTATTCGTCAACTTAATTGATATCGTTGAGATGATTTTTTTTTGCGCTTTCAGATGGAGTAAAAATGATTTTTGTGCTGTAATATTTTCAAAAGTTATTAAGAAAAAACGCCAAAATTTCGCTTAATTTTTAATTAATTAAAACTTCAAAAAAGTTCTCCGAGGTGCATATTCCCACCCTCCAAAGTAAGTTTGAACCAAATTTCGTAGCTCTAGGTCCAGCAGTCTGGCCTGTAGAGCGCCAACACACAGAGACACACATAGAGAGACACACACACTCATATTCTCCTTTATTATTAGTAGAGATTATACAGTAGTCGTATTGAAACTAAAATAACATATTCAACAAATTTTAAAAATATATGACTTTATTTCTCTAGTCTTTTAAAGCATTTTTTCCCTTCACATTCCTTCTTTGGTGTCACTCCGGACCTTGGCGCCAAGAGCAGTTTGCCCGGGCCTCGGGCCGCCTCTGATTGAAGCAATAAAAACGACAAAGAAAACTTTGGGACTCATCAGTATCTAACTGTGAAGGACTTGCAAGCGTCTGAAAATATTGCTATCGTACTTTATACTCTTAGTCAGTGACAATTCAAATTGATAGTACGTGTCATTCATCAATATTGGATGACGTAAGATGTGTTTCAAAGTGTCCTAGATTATCAAAAGAGATCCATATAATCAGTGGCGACGAATCGGCGGCACGAGGGGGACGTCCCCCCTACAATTTATGAGAAAAATTAAATTTTTATTTCATTTTATTTTCAGGTATTAGCAGTCTAAAACCTGAAATTATTTACTATTATTATTATTATTATTTATTATTAACAAAATTTAAAATTAAATTCTGTTCAAATATATCTGAATTATTTCTATTCTAAACGTAATAATTCCGACTTTTTACACTTTATTCATGTCTATTGTTTTAAGTCACTTCTGTTTAAAGATAGATTCGAAGATTTGTTTTTCCATTAATCATCAAGATCTTTTCGAAGTTCACCTTACCGAGAATTTTATGGAAAATGGAGGTGCAGTTAAAGTTAATGTTGAAAGTTTTATTTCAAACGCTAAAGGAATGAGAGCTACTGATAAGAGGCCGCATTATATATTCAAATATTTATAGAGGTCTGCAACAATCCATTAGTAGTATATAGAGAACAGTTGGAGCTCGCACACGTACCGGCGCCTACATAAAACCGATCGGCTGCTGAGAATTGCCTCTGCACTTCGCCGACATCGGCAGCTGCGGGGGTCCCAGTGACACATGTAAACCTACTGGCGATTGCACACACGCCGATTTCAACCGATCGACTTCGCTCTCGTGGCGAAATAATAAAATTAGTAACGTTTTGAAAAAAATATTGAGCAATATTTTTAGGGATATTTTTTTTTTCTTTATTGATATTTTCAGTATAAGAATGAGAAAATTACTTATACACAAAGAAATTTTTAATGGATAGTTAAAAATAATGGTTCTCAGTGGCGGATTAAGCTTGTTAAAAAACCAAGCGATTTCACATTTAGGCGTCTCTGAAAATATATATATGCTTTTTTACATTTGAACAAGTCGGTTTTTCTAATTTTAAAATAATATTAATGATTCCGCATACATTCCATACTTTTATTTCTATTTTTTAATTACATTTTGTACTTGATTTGTTATTTATTTTTAATTAGCTTAATAAATATTTGTTGAATAATTGCAATGCCTTAAAGTTAGTTATAGTTAATTTAACATAATTTTCTAATGAATTTTCATTTAACATAATTCGCTTTTAAATAAAAATAATTCTCAAAACAACTTTACTATCCGACAGCCTTAGAAATAAATATAAATTTGTTGTTTTCACCTGATTTCTCCCTTAGTTTTGATTTATTAAAGCAATAAATGGAAATTAAAATTTTTTCGAATGTTGAAGTGATTGCTTTCCACACAGGGACGTGGCGAGCGTCTCACATCTAGGGGGGTGTGACATGCAAAAAATGCCGACTCTAATGATGAACTTTGTCGACTTTAAAAAACGACTATTTTGTTATACTGTCCAATATACATAGTTCGTACTGTGATGTATAAGATCATTTTAGATTATGAAGAGATTAAATATCTAGGAATCACCGAGGACAAAAGATTTACCTACAGATATCACAATGAAAATATGAAGGGGGAAAAGTAGCTTTCAAATGAGAAGAATCGACAAATAGATTCCTTAAAAGGAAATACTTTGTATATTCGAGAAAATATGAGTATTAGTAAATTTTTAACTGCGCGTGTGCGAAACATAGTATACATCTTCTTTCATAATTTTGAAGCCATATATATATAGGGCAGCTTAGATAATTCCAACTGAATACCGTCAAAATTCAGAAAGTTATCGGCGTTGTAGCGAGAGGAATCTCAGTTTCACTCTAAGAGAAACTAACGATGAGGGGTTTTCACAAACTTATACTTCTTAAACTTAAATCTCCGATACACCGAATTGGCGCAGTATGGCCAAAACTGGCTCTTGCGCCAAGAAACACAAAACAACCAACCAACCAATACGCGAATCTGAATTTTCTAAATGTTGAATACCCATGCATACTTCTAAGTTAAGCACACAGTTTAAATTGCATTTCGACTATTACTATTCGAAGATTAAAGTTTAAATAATATCATTTGTGAAATATCCCTCATCATTTTGCTTCTCTTGGAGAACAGCTTTAATTCCACTCGCTGCAATGCCGATATTTTTCTGACTTTTAAAGATATTGAACTGGAATTTTAATATAAATTGCCTAATATACCTTGTTTTGAAATTATGAAAAAAAATAATTTTATACAGATACTTGTATTTCCTTGAATATTCAAAGTATTTACTTTGAATTTTTATATAATGCTTCGATGACATACTGTCACGTCTTATGTAAGTTTCGTACAGTAAAAAATTATTTACTTCAAATTCTGATATCTTCTTTAATTATCAATGTATTTACTTCAAATATTAATACAGTACTTTTCTAGCATATTGTGAAGTATTCTGTAAATTTCGTATTATTTCGTGAAAAACTCTTCAAGTTTTAAGCAAAACAACATTCCGAAAAATTTGGGATTTCTTAGAGAAACTTTTATATCTTCCCGAATATTCGTTTTATTTATACGAAAATGCTTGTAAATATTGCGCACATCACTCAAAAGAATTGATGAAAGTTGCAAAACATTATCAGTTTTCTGTGAAGCGGGATGAGCCCAAATCCCTTTTCCACTTCATCAATTTCTGGTCGGTCTCCTAAATGCCCTCGTGACCGAATCTTCAATGTAAATTGTGAGTTAAAACCCATTATTTATATGGTCGACGTTTGAAAAAAATTCATACAGCCTTCCGGGATGTATTCGAAAAAATTAGAAATTTGATTATGTATACCTCACTTAACCTGAAAGTTTGTTCAGGCACAAGCGAGTGCATTCAGCTGCTTCACAGAAAGCTGATAATGCACATTTCTCCCGAAATGCTGTATGAATTTTCCTCGAACTTCTACCATATAAAGAATAGGTTTTAATGCACAATTTACATTGAAGATTCGGTCACGAAGGCATTTAGGGGACCGACCAGAAATTGATGAAGTGGAAAAGGGATTTGAGCTCCCCCCGCTTTACAGAAAGCTGATAATGTTTTGTAATTTTCATCAATTCTTTTTTGTAATGTGAGCATTTTCGTAAAAATAACACGAATATTTGGGAAGATATAAAGGTTTCATTTAAAAATCCTAAATTTTTCCTCGTGTTTTTTGCTTATAACTTGCAGAGTTTTTCACGAAATAATACGAAATTTACAGAATGCTTCACAATATGGTAGAAAAGTATTGTATTAATATTAGAAGTAAATACATTGATAATTAAAGAAGATATCAGCATTTGTAGTAAATAATTTTTACTGCGCATGCGCGCAAGGTAGCGCAATTTTTCTTTCACAACTTCAAAGCCAGATATATAGGGCAACTTATATAAAATGCCCAGTTCAATATTGCGAATATTCAGAAAGATATCGGCATTTTGGCCAGCACTGTTTTATGTTATATGCCATCTGCTACCTCCAGATGGCATTTGCGCACCCATGTTCCCTATGTGATTTTGGATGCTTATCATATGCTATATCAAATTTGGTCACGTTTTTTAACCTCCCTGTGTAAATAATAAATATAATAATCATTACTAGGCGATTAACATGTCACTAAACTTTTATTTACAGAATTGGAAGATAAAAGACCACAGAATCTAATAGCTTCCTCCATTAGTCAATTTCGATTTTTAAAAAAAATTCGTCGAAAATTGGAAAATTAAATTACGTGTAAATTTTTTGCGGTACCATATGCGATCAAAAAGTTTAGAAAGTAATGAGACAAATGATAAACTGTGCACACTCTGTCTCCTGAAAAGTATTCTGAAAAATCAATAGTAAAGAAAGTGTTCGGTCCAATTGGACAATATAGTCCATTTGGGGCTTCGTAGTATAGCGAGGAGAACCGAGAATATATTTTGGACGCATCCCTTTCTTCCAACTGGTACCAAAATTTCATAAAGCGATTCAATTTTGGTACACGTAAAAAATTTCATTTATCAAGTTTTCTGCACTTTTGTGTTAAATTTTCACATACTCACAAGTAGATAGGGAGACAGGTCGCTAACTTTTGAAGGATTTGATTCAAAATTCAAACGATTCTAATGATAAAACGAAGCTAATTTTTATCTATCTAGCTGGTTGCGGTGCTGATTCGTCGTGTCCGCATACACACGGACGGACAGATAGATAGGGTAGACGAATTTCGTCCAAAATTTGCTTGAAATGTAAAATTTTAGTGTTATGACTATATACTAAATTTCATCAGTCTAGTTCGTTGCGCTTATGGGTTATGGCATTTAGAGACAGATATGCATAATTCCAAAAATATTTTTTTCCGGCTCAGGGAAGTTTCACACTTGAAAATTAATCAAAATATCGTCATCGAATTTTTTGACGTATACAATATTTTTCTTTGTATCTTTCGTAAATAATGAGAGTGATAAAAAAAACGCAGATGTGTTAAATAATCTCCATTTTACACCGCCTGGTAATGGCACCCAGGGCAAGTGCCCTGCCTGCCTTACTTTAGCTACGGCATTGACCTGAGAGTTAATTTCGTTAATATTTTAAATCCCATAATTTATATTTTAATGTTATTTGCGAAGTTGAAACTCAATTTCAATACGTCAGTATATTCTCAAAAGCAGAACAGTTGAGTAAAGCCATTGCTTTGCTCTTTCTATAACGATGTAACCATGATAAAATACTCCTCCCCCAAAACTCATAAATATGAGGATACGTATGAAGGAGTTTCAGATTTTATTATTTATTTATTTAGAAAAGCGTCAGAAAAATTGCTTAAATGGGCTGGTAGGACAGTAAAAAAGACTAAATCCTTTACGTCTTGGCCTTTTTAATTTTGCTTGCAAAAATATAAGTAAGAATTAAAAAATGCCAAGGTAGTTTTTAAGAATCCGAAAAGCATAGTAACATTGAAATTCTTCTTTGCTGAATTTAGAAACATAAAATAAATTATTTTCCATCACGGCGCCTCAACTCAAGACTGACACCTGGGCATCAGTACTGGCTGTGTAACCTTCCTCTCTTATTTCCAGGAGGAACATTTTAATTACATTTGCAACTCGTGTTGAATTTGTGAAGTCTGGTTTGTTTTGTTATAAATGAACACTAAATTTATTAACCGAAATTTTCTCCCGATTTTTTCTTATTTTGATGCAACAAGCCTAACATACACAATTCCAAAAATTGTTGCCGTCTATAAGAAACTAAAACAGCATTTTTTTTTATTGAAAATGACGAAGAACATATTTAAAAAATTCTCGACTTATTTTTTCAGTCGGTTAAATGTTTCTACTTAAAATAACGATTTTTTATGCAACTGACTTCTATAAAATTTTTTGCTTTTGGCATCATGATCGTTAGCCGACTAATCATATTTATTACGAAATCTGATATATCATGCCGACTCAGGAAAATCGTCGGATATTGAAAATAGCTGTATGAACTGATTCCTCATCGATACAAGAAAATACTGTTATTGTATCTATGACAAAAAGTCAATTTTGACGAAGCATTCACATAAGCAAAAATCGACATTTTCTCCGAGTGGCAAACATAGTTCTGCCGATTTCGCAAACAGCAAGATTTTCATTCCGAAAAATAAAATGTTTCCAATTAAATATTATTAAAATATTCCTCAAAAATACCGACTTGGGAGGAAAAAAGCATGTTGTTTTTATACGATTGCAATCATGTATCTCCAATTATCGTAATGTAATATTTCGTTCGATTATTTTTTCAAAATTTGCCGACAGATCTGATCAAAATGCCGACTTCGGAAAAATCTGGGGGGGGGGGGGGTCACACACCCCTCACCCCCACCTCGCCACGTCCCTGTTTCCACAGTGTTAGATTATTATCACAAGAATTCTTAATATTAACACATTATAATTTGGTTGTATTGCCAAGTCAATTTTTAAGGTGTCCGCCTACGTTGCGAACCCATTTTCTGCCGAAAATCAAAAACATTTTTTTTCGTTTCACTTCACTTTTATTTCTTAATGTAATCCCAAAACTTATTTCATTTTACTAGAACGATAATCGGTAATGAATTTAGAATCCTTTTAGTAAAACTTAATAGCTGAAAATGGAAAACTAAACAAGCATTTGTTTTGGCAACAGTATTTTTGTACAAGAATGTACAAAAGGGCACAACAAAGAAGCGTTTTTCATTGTTCTAATTTAATATTTATTTCTTTTTAGTTGCGATTTAGAGTTAGTTTAGTTTGAATTAGCCGTCTTCGGCGACCAGCTTGTTCGACAGGAATATGATTTCAATTGAATCTTGTATAATTTTATATTCATGGATGCTTTAACAACGTAATTTTAAACCTCAGATTGCTGTAGATTATTTAACCCATGTTCTGTTAGTGACCTTGCACCTATTTTGTTCATTGTTTACATAATGTACGTAATGGAGTCAAATAACTGACCATACTATATGACATCTAATCCCAAAACTTCTTTTATTTTACTAAAATGATAATCGGAAATGAAATTAGAAACATTTTAGTAAAACTTAGTAGCTGAAAATGGAAAACTAAACAAGTATTTGTTTTCCATTGCTTTCACTTAATAATTCACTTAGTATTTATTTCTGTTTAGGTGCAATTTAGTTTAGTTTTAAGAACTAAATAACACTTGAACTTTGTAATTAATTTATGAGCCAATATAGGCTTTCGAGGCAATGTGCCTGAATTTTGTATAATGTAAACTGTCGTTTTATATGATGTTCAACAAACATTGAGAATTTCATAAACTAAAAAATTAATTTACTACTTAGAAATTATGTACGGCTTTTATCAGCTATTAAAGCACCTTTTACATTTGAATAAATGCATAAAAGTTAAAATTATATTATTGTCGAATTTGTCGGTTTGTATTTCATAATTCACACATTTTTATTAAAAATTTCTTGTTCCATTCAAATTGATCTCCGATATTTCGGCGACATTTTTAGTATATGAAAAAGATATTTTTAACTAATCTTCACAGGAAAATAAAAATAAAACATCCGTTAAACTATTCCTTTTTTCTTTTTTGAAATGAAAACAAGCATAGATTATGTTGGTTTGAACAATTAATATTATATATTTTTCATTTGCACTTCATATTAGCTCAGTATTTAGCTCGAATTAACTCGATATTACTTAAGTTATAATATACTTTTGTCAATTCAAAACATTTTCATTATGATAAATTCAGATGTGATTATTATTATCGATTAAATATACTAATAATAAAGGTGCATAGTAAGTTAAGTAAAATTAATATTTCAAAAATTTATTTAAATGCGTAAAAAAATTTTAGTATTTAAATAGTGATTTTAGTTTGTGATATGTTGGTTAACTATTGTGTTATTTTTTTCAAGTATGGCAGAAGAAATTGATAATGTATTCGAGCATTACCAGATGCACATCCGAAAACCGACCGACACGAATCGGTGTGTGTGCAAGGAACGCATCGTCTGCAAAAATAGAGCATTTTCAAACCGGTCTACAAAAATCGGTGTGTGTGCAAGTAGCCTAAAGGCTGTCGGCTCAAGCCTCTAGACCCTGGAGAGGTCTCAAAATCTGTTCCACGAACTTCGGGCCATAAAATTTGGTGAGCCATTCACAGGTCCGACTATACCCACATTCAACCCGATCCTAGTGGATCGGGTTGAATGTGGAGGACGGGTTGTGTGTGTGTGGTTGTGTGTGTGTTCACAGACAGACAGACATAATTTCAAAATTGTGTTTTTCGGACTCAGGGAGGTCAAAACGTGGAGATTCGCCAAAATCTTGATCATAGGTGCGGTCCGGTCTACTGTGCCTCCTCCTCACCCTGCTTTCAAAATGGGCCCTCCCTGCCATAATTTCCATAGAATGACTTCCTCCCACACTCTCCCTTCGTCATTTCGTGGTTTTTATTTTGGTCTGAGACGGTTGTTCCCCCTAACCGACTATTGTATTTCCGTTTTGTGGCATAATGGGCCGAAAAAATATTAAACCGGTTTAAAATGTAACTTTTTCCCTAGTCTACACCATTTCTCATCGTATTCTTATTTTGATGAAACGTTAGGCAAACGTTTTGTGTTGAAAGGAAAACTAGTGAATGTCACTCTTTGTTTTTATTTCTAATTTTTCTAGTTGATTGTTTTTAAGCGTTATACCTATAAATGTTGTGTATTTCACTAAAATGTCTGAAAAAAGAAACAATCAGGTACGTTTTATGGGAAAAGAAAGGCACGATAGCAGCCACGAAAAGCAGGCGTCTATTTTGAAAAAAATCATCAAAATAGAAAATATTGAATCCAGAGAGGTCTGTCAACAACAGTTGAAAGCAGATCTTTAACTTCAAAAACTTTAAGAACGACAATATAACTTATTATTCGAACCAAGAACAAAAAGTTCCTGTGAATTCAATTGCACAGGTAGTTTTGTTATTATCATTCTGGTTTGTTATTTTAAAATTTTCAGAATTAAATATCTATTTGAAAAATATAAATTTTCGATGTTGACAATACTAACATTGTCAATTGTACAAAAATTCTAAGTATTAAAATCCCATATATCAAATTTTAGTTATTTTTTAAAAATTATATTTATATATTACTGAGCAGAAATCTTAAAAGTGCGCCATGGGTTAAAAGTCAAATCAAAAAGTTCTGTTGTTTTTGTTGGAACACTTTTGTGCGCCTTCTGTATGATTATTCAAAAGAACTTAACTCATATGATTTTGGTAAGCTAGATAAGCACTATTTAACAGGTTAACTCGTTTACCAGGCCCAAGTGCGAGAGCATGCAAATTTACAATTACTTGAACTATCTTAAGTGACTGTGTGAAGAATCTATCAATAAACAAGACGCCAAAACTAGTTTGTAAACTGAAAATACAGAGATAACAATACTGAGAGTGATAAGGCTTGTTGGATTTTAACATCCGCATTACTCTTGAAATAATAATATTCAAACTGTTTTTTGAAAAATCAAATTTGTACGTATAAAGTTCCCATTACATTTCTTCCTATCATCAGAAAGTGGCAAACATTAGAAGAAAACTAGAAAAATTACAAATTAGGGCACAGAAATTTTAATTTTTGTTTCTTTTTGTATTGTGATTTTTTTTAAAAAATTGCAACAATTAACAAACAATTGCTAAAAAAATGTAATAAATCAAGGTTTAAAATCGATAAGCTAAGATATATGGTCAGGGCCGGATTACCAAATAGGCAA